>CAOLHI010003701.1:0-72500 GCA_948474755.1 Ctenosaura bakeri | reverse complement strand
ATGGATGGATGGAAAGATGGATAGATAGATAGGGGTTGGTATTAGGCAGATATGTACATAAACAGGCAGTTAGAGTTAGGTAGGTAGATAGATTGATAGAAAGAGGTAGATATTAGGAAAGTAGATAAGGAGATAGATAGGCAGTTAGAGAGAGAGAGAGAGAGAGAGGTAGATAGATAAATTCATAGATAGGCAATTAGAGGTAGATAGATAGATAGATAGATAGATAGATAGATAGATAGATGAGATTTTGGGCAGATAGATAAGTAGAGAGGCAGGCAGGTAGATAGATAGATAGATACAAGTCCCCAGTGGGATTCCAGTGATTATAAGGTTTTTAATTTCACCTTCTTTTCACTCATACTATAAACCAGTTTGTGCCCCATAGTGGGTGAAAAAGCAGGACAGAAACCCATGGAAAGAATGATTCCACAGATTATCTGAAAATCACATTCAGTGGGCAGGTCCTTTAAAGTTCAGACTAGAAACCGGAGTGGATTTCCGGGAGAGTGCTCCCATTTTAGTGGCTTGCATCAGCTGCTACTGGTTTGGAGAAGTGTTGGGGTTCAGGCCAAGGTCAAGGGAAGTGATGGTCTCACTTGGTTCTGCTTTGGTCAGACCCCACCTGGAATAACCCTATGTCCAGTTCTGGGCACCACAGTCCAGGAAGGAGATGGAGGGCATGCTGATCAAATTTGCAGAGGACACTAAATTTGGAGGGGTTGCTAATACATCAGAGGACAGGATCAGATTTCAAAATGGCCTTGACAGATTGGGGAGCTGGGCCAAAGCTCACAAAGTGGATTTCAACAGAGACAAATGTAAGGTTGTGCACTTAGGCAGAAAAAATTGAATGTACAAATATAGGATGGGGGACGTGTGGCTGGATAGCAGTCCGTGTGGAAAGGGTCTGGGAGTCTTGGTGGATCACAAGCTGAACGTGAGACAGCAGTGTGATGCGGCACCACGAAAACCAATGCGATTCTTGGTTGCATCAATAGGAGTATGATGTCTAGGTCAAGGGAGATAATGGTACCCCTCTATTCTGCTTTGGTCAGACCTCATCTGGAATAACACTGTGTCCAGTACTGGGCACCTCAGTTCAAAAAGGAGGTGGACAAGCTGGAACGTGTCCAGAGGAGAGTGGCCAAAATGGTGGAGGGTCTGTAAACCACGAAGGAGCATCTGTAAACCTCTGAGGAGCGTCTCAGGGAGCTGGGGATGTTTAGTGTGTAGAAGAGAAGGTTAAGAAGGGACATGATAGCTATGTTCAAATATGTGAAGGGGTGTCACATCAAAGAGGGAGTGGGCTTGGTTTCTGCTGCTCCAGAGACTAGGACATGGAGCAATGGATTCAAGCTGCAGGAAACAAGATTCCACCTGAACCTGAGGAAGAACTTCCAGCAGTGGAATCTGCTGCTGTTTCCATGGAGTGTCTTGGAGTCTCCTCCTTCTTTGGAGGCTTTTCAGGAGAAGCTAGATGGTCATCTTTCCAAAGGAGGGCTTTGGTGGTGTCTTCTGCAAGGACAGAAGGGGGTTGGACTGGATGGCCCTGGAGGTCTCCTCCAAATCTAAGGTGGAGTCTCCTTCTTTGGAGGTTTTCCAACAGAGGATGGACGCCCACCTGTCAAAGGGAGGACTTTCATGATGTCTTCTTGAATTGCAGAATGGGCTTGGACAGGATGGCCCTTTGGGGTCTCCTCCAATTGTGGGTGGGGTCGCCTCCTTCTTTGGAGGTTTTTAAGCAGAGGCTAGATGGCCATCTTTCCAAAGGAGGGCTTTGGTGGTGTCTTCTGCAAAGACAGAAGGGGGTTGGACTGGATGGCCCTGGAGGTCTCCTCCGAATCTAAGGTGGAGTCTCCTACTTTGGAGGTTTTCCAACAGAGGATGGATGCCCACCTGTCAAAGGGAGGACTTTCCTGATGTCTCCTTGAATTGCAGAATGGGCTTGGACAGGATGGCCCTTTGGGGTCTCCTCCAATTGTGGGTGGGGTCGCCTCCTTCTTTGGAGGTTTTTAAGCAGAGGCTAGATGGCCATCTTTCCAAAGGAGGGCTTTGGTGGTGTCTTCTGCAAAGACAGAAGGGGGTTGGACTGGATGGCCCTGGAGGTCTCCTCCGAATCTAAGGTGGAGTCTCCTACTTTGGAGGTTTTCCAACAGAGGATGGATGCCCACCTGTCAAAGGGAGGACTTTCCTGATGTCTCCTTGAATTGCAGAATGGGCTTGGACAGGATGGCCCTTTGGGGTCTCCTCCAATTGTGGGTGGGGTTGCCTCCTTCTTTGGAGGTTTTTAAGCAGAGGCTAGATGGCCATCTTTCCAAAGGAGGGCTTTGGTGGTGTCTTCTGCAAAGACAGAAGGGGGTTGGACTGGATGGCCCTGGAGGTCTCCTCCGAATCTAAGGTGGAGTCTCCTACTTTGGAGGTTTTCCAACAGAGGATGGATGCCCACCTGTCAAAGGGAGGACTTTCCTGATGTCTCCTTGAATTGCAGAATGGGCTTGGACAGGATGGCCCTTTGGGGTCTCCTCCAATTGTGGGTGGGGTCGCCTCCTTCTTTGGAGGTTTTTAAGCAGAGGCTAGATGGCCATCTTTCCAAAGGAGGGCTTTGGTGGCATCTTCTGCAAGGACAGAAGGGGGTTGGACTGGATGGCCCTGGAGGTCTCCTCCAAATCTAAGGTGGAGTCTCCTTCTTTGGAGGATGGATGCCCACCTATCGAAGGGAGGACTTTCATGATATCTTCTTGAATTGCAGAACGGGCTTGGACAGGATCTCCTCCAATTGTGGGTGGAGTCTCCTCCTTCTTTGGAGGTTTTTAAGCAGAGGCTAGGTGGCCATCTTTCCAAAGGAGGGCTTTGGTGGTGTCTTCTGCAAGGACAGAAGGGGGTTGGACTGGATGGCCCTGGAGGTCTCCTCCAAATCTAAGGTGGAGTCTCCTTCTTTGGAGGATGGATGCCCACCTGTCAAAGGGAGGACTTTCCTGATGTCTTCTTGAATTGCAGAATGGGCTTGGAGAGGATCTCCTCCAATTGTGGGTGGAGTCTCCTCCTTCTTTGGAGGTTTTTAAGCAGAGGCTAGATGGCCATCTTTCCAAAGGAGGGCTTTGGTGGTGTCTTCTGCAAGGACAGAAGGGGGTTGGACTGGATGGCCCTGGAGGTCTCCTCCAAATCTAAGGTGGAGTCTCCTTCTTTGGAGGATGGATGCCCACCTATCAAAAGGAGGACTTTCCTGATATCTTCTTGAATTGCAGAATGGGCTTGGACAGGATCTCCTCCAATTGTGGGTGGGGTCTCCTCCTTCTTTGGAGGTTTTTAAGCAGAGGCTAGATGGCCATCTTTCCAAAGGAGGGCTTTGGTGGTGTCTTCTGTAAGGACAGAAGGGGGTTGGACTGGATGGCCGTGGAGGTCTCCTCCAATTGTGGGTGGGGTCTCCTCCTTCTTTGGAGGTTTTTAAGAAGAGGCTAGATGGACATCTTTCCAAAGGAGGGCTTTGATGGTGTCTTCTGCAAGGACAGAAGGGGGTTGGACTGGATGGCCGTGGAGGTCTCCTCCAATTGTGGGTGGGGTCTCCTCCTTCTTTGGAGGTTTTTAAGAAGAGGCTAGATGGCCATCTTTCCAAAGGAGGGCCAGGACAGAAGGGGGTTGGACTAGATGGCCCCTGGGGTCTCCTCCAACTAGGACTTTATGATGCCACACAACCAGATGGAAGCCCCCATCTCAGTGGGCCACGACCAGGGGGTTTCCACCTCCCCTCTGGGGCGACCCCCGCACAGGCTTGCTCACCGCACAGGCGATAGGTCGGAAGGAGCTCATCCTCCGGACGTGGTAGGCGTTGCTCCCGCTCCACGCTTCCCAGGAGGGGTAGTCTCCTTGCTCCAGCACAAACTGCTGCCCTTGGAAACCGGGGTGCTCAAAGCCCACCCACCTGCAGGGGGGGACAAAGACACCCTGAAACACATACGCCCCGAAATCTAATGATCTTTTATGGTTTAGCGGGGGTACCGTATTTACTGGAGTATAAAATGCCCCCCATTTACAAACAGTATTTTGGGGGAGGGGGGGAAATGTGAGTCTTATATGCCAGGAAATACACACTTGGAATAGCGATTCCATTACTTTGAATAGGAACAGGAATTCTGTTACTTGGAATAGTAATTGTAATTCCATTACTTGGCATAATGATGGTAGTTCTGTTGCCTGGAATTGGAATAGCAGTTCTATTACCTGGAATAGGAGTAGAAATTCTATTACTTGGAATAGTGATAGTGATTCTATTACCTGGAATAGCAAAAGTAATTCTATTACTTGGAATAGCGATAGTGATTCTGTTACCTGGAATAGCAAAAGTAATTCTATTACTTGGAATAGGAATAGGAATTCTATTACTTGGAATAGGAATAGGAATTCTATTACTTGGAATAGTAATTGTAATTCCATTACTTGACATAATGATGGTAATTCTGTTGCCTGGAATTGGAATAGCAGTTCTATTACTTGGAATAGTAATTGTAATTCTATTACTTGGAATAATGATGGTAATTCTATTGCCTGAAATTGGAATAGCAGTTCTATTACTTGGAATAGGAATAGATATTCTACTACTTGGAATAGTGATAGTGATTCTATTACCTGGAATAGCAAAAGTAATTCTATTACTTGGAGTAGGAATAGGAATTCTATTACTTGGAATAGTAATTGTAATTCTACTACTTGGAATAATGATGGTAATTCTATTGCCTGGAATTGGAATAGCAGTTTTATTACCTGCAATAGGAATAGAAACTCTATTACTTGGAATAGTGATAGTGATTCTATTACCTGGAATAGCAAAAGTAATTCTATTACTTGGAATAGTAATAGTAATTCTATTACTTGGAATAGGAAAAGTAATTCCATTACTTGGAATAGGAATTCTATTGCCTGGAACTGAAATAGCAATTCTTTTCCCTGGAATTGGAATAGCAGTTCTATTACTTGGAATAGGAATAGCAATTCTATTACTTGGAACAGGAATTCTATTGCCTGGAACTGGCATAGCAATTCTATTACTTGGAATATTCCTATTACTTGGAATGGGAATATCAATTCTATTACCTGGAACAGCAAAAGTAATTCTATTACTTGGAATAGGAATAGGAATTCTATTACTTGGAATAGGAATTGTAATTCTATTACTTGGAATAGGAATTCTATTACCTGGAATAGTCATAACAATTCTATTACTTGCGCTAGTAACAGTAATTCTATTATTGCTTCTGTCTGATCTTTTTCCCGAATGTGTGTTTCCTGGAGGGTGAAGTAGATCATTTCTATTAAAATTAATAAGCAATATTTTTTTTTAAAAAAGGTGGACTGCTGGAATTTGGGGGAGAAGGCAGGGGAAAGGGGGGGTCCGACTCACGTGCCGCTCTCCACGCGGACCGATCCCACGTTGTCGAAGCCGCAGGAGTTGATGTCGTAGCATTCGGAGGTGAACTCGTGTGTCCGTCCTTGGAAAGAGGGCTCGTCCCAGGCCACAATCTGGTGGGGAGAAGAACATAAATGGGGTGAGTTGTCCTTGTGGACCCCAAAAACCCGCCCTTGAGGAGACCTTATGCATGTCACGGACCTCCTCTCCAAGCTGGTCTTCCACTTCACCTCTGGGAAGGTCCCTCACCTTGCCCTGTTCCCCCCAATAAGAACATAAATGGGGTGAGTTGTCCTTGTGGACTCCAAAAACCCACCCTTGAGGAGACCTTATGCATGTCACGGACCTCCTCTCCAAGCTGGTCTTCCACTTCCACCTCTGGGAAGGTCCCGCATCTTGCCCTGTTCCCCCCAATAAGAACATAAATGGGGTGAGTTGTCCTTGTGGACCCCAAGAAGCCACCCTTGAGGAGACCTTATGCATGTCACAGACCTCCTCTCCAAGCTGGTCTTCCACTTCCACCTCTGGGAAGGTCCCCCACCTTGCCCTGTTCCCCCCAATAAGAACATAAATGGGGTGAGTTGTCCTTGTGGACCCCAAAAACCCACCCTTGAGGAGACCTTATGCATGCCACGGACCTCCTCTCCAAGCTGGTCTTCCACTTCCACCTCAGAAGGTCCCTCACCTTGCCCCGTTCCCCCCAAAATCCCTTCCTGGGGTGGGCACTTACGGGGGACCCCCTACTTTTTGGACCAGTATTTTGTGGGTTTCTTTTGGTAAGAGTGACCTGACTCTTTTATTATTGATTAATGATTGATTACTTATTGATTATTGATTAGAAAGAGCCAGAGACAATTTAAACAAAGAATAATGACCGGGACATTACGATTGCATATTTTAAGAACATTTGGAAAAACGTAAAAGGCGGCTGATTTCCAATTTGGACCCTAAAATAATCTCCAAATAATTGCATCAGCATATTTAACAGAAAGATGAACTGCACTTTCTAAGCCCGTTAAGATGGTTTAGATAGATTTGCAATATAATTAATGCTGTATAACTAATGCTTAGAAGTGGATGATGATGATGATGATGATGATAATAATAATAATAATAATAATAATAATAATAATAATAATAATAATAAAATTTATTTGTATCCCACCTCTCCACATGGACCGAGGCGGCAAACATGAAATATAAAATACATTAAAATATATTAAAAGACATTAAAAATATACCCTATCCTCCCCACCCACCCACCAACCCACCTAAACAAACCCCTTAAAATACACAGCAATTAACAATCTATCAATTATTATTAGATGTGAAGAAATGAATGATTTTGAACAGGTAAAATGTTTTGAATGGGAAGACTTGCTTTGTATTCTTTCTGTATTGTTCATCGAATGATTATCTGGATGTTTTATTTTTTATTTAATTTCTTATTTAATTTTCATTTATGTTTTTATTTTTATTTTTTTTTTATTTAATAAAAAAAATTTACTAAATGAGAAAAAAACAAAGAATAACTAGCGCATGTTTATTAGGATACAGAAAATGACAATATATATAGATTATTCTTAGTTTTCTGAAATCAGAGTCAATTCTTCCCTCAATCTGGCTCTGCTGTGTGTGTATATGCATATATATACATATATAAATATATATATATTTATATATGTATATGTATATATGTATATATATGTACATACATACTGGCAGATAAAAATATATATATATATATATATATATATATATATATAAATATACAGATATATGTACATACATACTAGAGATGGGCGAACCAAATCCTCAAATCCTTGGCAAAGATTCAAGATTTGCAAATCCAAATCTCCGTGCAAAAATATGCAAAAATATGCAAACTGAATCTTTGCAAATCTGAACCTCCCGTGCAAAAATACGCGGACCGAATCTTTGCGAATCCGAATCTCCATGCAAAAAAATACGCAAACCGAATCTTTGCAGATATGAATCTCCATGCAAAAAAATACACAAGCCGAATCTTAGCAAATCCGAATCTCCGTGCAAAAAATACGCAAACCGAATCTCTGCGAATCCGAATCTCCGTGCAAAAATACGCAAACCCAATCTTAGACAATCTGAATCTCTGTGCAAAAAATACGCAAACCGAATCTTAGCAAATCGTCCATGCAAAAATACACAAACCGAATCTTTCAAACCCACCAACCAAAAAATAGGGTTTTTTTTTTAAAAAAGGTCTGTTTAAAAAAAGTTTCAAAACGTTTTTTAAAAGTTGCTTTTAAAACCTTTTTTTTAAAAAAAAAAGTTTTGAGATAGACCACAGGCTAAAGATGAGCCAGCAGTGTGATGCAGCAGCCAAGAAAGCCAATGCGATTCTTGGCTGCATCAATGGGAGTCTGGTGTCTAGATCGAGGGAGGGACTGGTACCCCTCTACTCTGCTCTGGTTAGACCCCATCTTGAATACTGTGTCCAGTTCTGGGCACCCCAATTGAAGAAGGACATGGTCCAGCTGGAGCAAGTCCAGAGGAGGGCGACCGAAATGGTGAGAGGCCTGGAAACCATGAAGCCCTATGAGGATAGACTGAGAGAGCTGGAGATGTTTAGTCTGCAGAAGAGAAGGTTAAGAGGGGACATGAGAGCCATGTTTAAAGATTTAAAAGGATGTAATATGGGGGATGGAGCTAGCCTGTTTTCTGCTGCTCCAGAGACCAGGACGAGGAGCAATGGATTGAAGCTGCAGGAAAGGAGATTCCACCTGAACCTCAGGAAGAACTTCCTGACGGTCAGGGCTGTCCGGCAGTGGAATCTGCTGCCTCGGAGTGTGGTGGAGTCTCCTTCCTTGGAGGTTTTTAAGCAGAGGCTGGATGGCCATCTGTCGGGAGTGCTTTGAGGGGGTTCCTGCATGGCAGAAGGGGGTTGGACTGGATGGCCCCTGGGGTCCCTTCCAACTCTACATTTCTAGGATTTTGTGATTCTATGATTTGTGAGATTCGTGGATTCCCAGAATGTTGCATGAAAACTTTTTGCACCCTCCTTGCCGAGAGTGAACTTTTTTTTCACTTTCACAAAGCGTGAAAAAAAAATTAACCCTTCCCTGTCTTTTTATTTTTCATATTATCGGTACCTTTTCTCAGATAAATATAAAATTACTTTCAATTTCTAAATGTGAAAACTTTGGACCGACAGCGAGTTTTGTGAAAAATGTGGCACTCCGGGCAAATTGCAAAATTCTGCAATTATTTTTTTGTTTTTATTTATTTTGTTTTTGTTTCCCAACGGCGGCCATTTTGCACTTCTATAAATTGTGATATTTTTTATTTTTCGAAGCGCGGCCACAAAATGTGCAAAATTACCCTTCCCTCGAAATTGCGTTACGTACCTTCCAGAGGCCAGAATATTTTCCACTGTGTTGCGTCATGTTGTGTTAGCAAATGTGGGGTTACGGACATCGGCCGGCCGGGTGGAAGCCGGAAAATTTCCTGGAAAATAAAAATACAGGCCAGTTTTTGCAAAAGTTCCTTTTTTATTAAGGCTTTTGCATGATATCCAGGCAGAATATAATACTTTTTTTTAAAAAAAAAGTAACTTTCCTGGCTGCACAGCCCCAAAATAGAGGATTCCTGGTGCTTACCTGAGGAGGGTCATAACATGCACAAGTTACTTCCCTGGCCACAAAAAGTTACTTTTGCAACACTACGTAAATGGCAAAAGGTCCTTCCTCTAACACTCTTATGGAGTGATAGAAAAACATATATATATTTAAAAGTAACTTTCCTAGCTGGCCAGCCCCAAAAGGGGGGATTCCTGGTCCTTACCTGAGGAGGGTCACAACAGGCACAAGTTACTTCCTCGGCATCAGGAAGTTACTTTTGCAAGATAACTCCTAGAAGGAGTTATAGGAGAACATAATAGCTTATTTTTAATAATAAAAAAAGGAACTTTCCTAGCTGGACAGCCTGAAAAGGAAGGATTCCTGGTGCTTACCTGAGGAGGGGCATAACATGCAGAAGTTACTTCCCCGGCATCAAAAAGTTACTTTGACAAGAGGTCCTTTCTCGGACACTTAAGGATTGATAGAACATATTACTTTTCAAGGAATGATAGAACATTTTTTTTAAAAAAAAAGTAACTTTCCTAGCTGTACAGCCCCAAAAGCAAGGATTCCTCGTGCTTACCTGAGGAGGGTCATAACATGCAGAAGTTACTTCCCCGGCATCAAAAAGTTACTTTTGCAACACTGCGTAAAGGGCAAGAGGACCTTTCTCAAACACACTTAAGGAGTTATAGAAAAAGACTAGCTTATTTTTAATTTAAAAAAGTAACTTTCCTAGCTGGCCAGCCCCAAAAGGGAGGATTCCTGGTGCTTACCTGAGGAGGAGCATAACATGCACAAGTTACTTCCCCGGCATCAAAAGTTCCTTTTGCAACACTGTGTAAATGGCAAGAGGTCCTTTCTCAAACACTCTTAAGGAGTTATAGAAAAACATAAGACTTTATTTTTAATTTAAAAAAAAGTAACTTTCCTAGCTGGCCAGCCTCAAAAGGGACGATTCCTGGTACTTACCTTAGGAGGGGTATAACATGCACAAGTTACTTCCCCGGTATCAAAAGTTACTTTTGCAACACTGCCTAAATTCCAAGAGGACTTTTCTTGTAGAACATAATAGCTTATTTTTAATTATGAAAAAAGTAACTTTCCTAGCTGGCCAGCCCCAAAAGGGAGGATTCCTGGTCCTTACCTGAGGAGGGTCACAACATGCACAAGTTACTTCCCCGGTATCAAAAGTTACTTTTGCAACACTGCATAAATTCCGAGAGGACTTTTCTTATAGAACATAATAACTTATTTTTAATTAAAAAAAGTAACTTTCCTAGCTGGACAGCCCCAAAAGGGGGGATTCCTGGTGCTTACCTGAGGACGGTCACAACATGCACAAGTTACTTCCCTGGCATCAAAAGTTCCTTTTGCAACACTGCGTAAATGGCAAAAGGACCCCTCTCAAATAGTTATAGGAGAACATAATAGCTTATTTTTAATAATAAAAAAAGGAACTTTCCTAGCTGGACAGCCTGAAAAGGAAGGATTCCTGGTGCTTACCTGAGGAGGGGCATAACATGCAGAAGTTACTTCCCTGGCATCAAAAAGTTACTTTGACAAGAGGTCCTTTCTCAAACACTTGAGGATTGATAGAACATATTACTTTTCAAGGAGTGATAGAACATATTACTTTTTTTAAAGAAAAAGTAACTTTCCTAGCTGCCCAGCCCCAAAAGGGAGGATTCCTGGTGCTTACCTGAGGAGGGGCATAACATGCAGAAGTTACTTCCTTGGCATCAAAAAGTTACTTTGACAAGAGGTCCTTTCTCAAACACTTAAGGATTGATAGAACATATTACTTTTCAAGGAATGATAGAACATACTACTTTTTTTTTAAGAAAAAGTAACTTTCCTAGCTGCACAGCCCCAAAAGGGAGGATTCCTGGTACTTACCTTAGGAGGGGCATAACAAGCACAAGTTACTTCCCTGGCATCAAAAAGTTACTTTTGCAACACTGCATAAATGGCAAGAGGACCTTTCTCAAACACTCTTAAGGAGTGATAGAAAAACATAAGACTTTATTTTTAATTTAAAAAAAAGTAACTTTCCTAGCTGGCCAGCCCCAAAAGGGAGGATTCCTGGTGCTTACCTGAGGAGGAGCATAACCTGCAGAAGTTACTTCCCTGGCATCAAAAAGTTACTTTTGCAACACTGCGTAAATTCCAAGAGGACTTTTCTTGTAGAACATAATAGCTTATTTTTAATTTTAAAAAAAAGTAACTTTCCTAGCTGGCCAGCCCCAGAAGGGAGGATTCCTGGTGCTTACCTGAGGAGGGTCACAACACGCACAAGTTACTTCCCCGGTATCAAAAGTTACTTTTGCAACACTGCCTAAATTCCAAGAGGACTTTTCTTATAGAACATAATAGCTTATTTTTAATTTTGAAAAAAGTAACTTTCCTAGCTGGTCAGCCTGAAAAGGATTCCTGGTGCTTATCTGAGGAGGGTCACAACATGCACAAGTTACTTCCCTGGCATCAAAAGTTCCTTTTGCAACACTGCCTAAATTCCAAGAGGACTTTTCTTGTAGAACATAATAGCTTATTTTTAATTTTTAAAAAAAGTAACTTTCCTAGCTGGCCAACCCCAGAAGCAGAACATGCACAAGTTACTTCCCTGGCATCAAAAGTTACTTTTGCAACACTGCGTAAATGGCAAAAGGTCCTTTCTCAAACACTCTTAAGGAGTTATAGAAAAACATAAGACTTTATTTTTAATTTAAAAAAAAGTAACTTTCCTAGCTGGCCAGCCCCAAAAGGGAGGATTCCTGCTGCTTACCTGAGGAGGGTCACAACAGGCACAAGTTACTTCCCTGGCATCAAAAGTTACTTTTGCAACACTGCCTAAATTCCAAGAGGACTTTTATTATAGAACATAATAGCTTATTTTTAATTTTTTTAAAAAGTAACTTTCCTAGCTGGCCAGCCCCAAAAGGGGGGATTCCTGCTGCTTACCTGAGGAGGGGACCCCAACCAGCCAGCTCCCCTCCTGGGCTCTCCGCATTCTCCTTTTCCAAGGGGTTTTTATAGCGGAGGCCGGGCGGCCCGAAAGCCCTGACTCAGCTCCATCCGGAACAAAAGAGGGGCTCAGAGGGGACCAGACGGATTTTTCCAAGCAAAGCCCCATAAATTCACCGCCCAGCCCGTGGCCAAAGCCTTGGGGGGGGGGCAAAGGGGGTCAACATGCACGCTGTCCTCCTTGCAAAATACGGATTTAAGCCTCGCTTTTTGCAAAGCGAGAAATTTGGGGATGGGGCCCCCTAAGGGCGCCCGTGAAGAAGAAAACATAAAAGCTAAAAAATAAAAAAAAATTGTCCAAAATATTCATTATTGCAAAATACGCCAGAGGACAGGATCAGAATTCAAAACGACCTGGAGAGGTTGGAGAGCTGGGCCAAGGCGAACAAAATGAAATTCAACAGAGAGAAGTGGAAGGTCCTACACTTAGGTAGAAAGAATGGAATACAGAAATATAGGATGGGGGACACGTGGCTGGATAGCAGTACGTGTGAAAGGGATCTAGGAGTCTTCATAGACCACAAGCTGAACATGAGCCAGCAGTGTGATGCGGCAGCCAAGAAAGCCAATGCGATTCTAGGTTGCATCAATAGGAGTATGGTGTCTAGATCGAGGGAGGTCCTGGTACCACTCTACTCTGCCTTGGTTAGAACTCATCTTGAATACTGTGTCCAGTTCTGGGAACCCCAGAAGGACATGGTCAGGCTGGAGCAAGTCCAGAGAAGGGCAACCAAAATGGTGAGAGGCCTGGAAGCCATGAAGCCCTCTGAGGATAGACTGAGAGAGCTGGGGATGTTTAGTTTGCAGAAGAGAAGGCTAAGAGGGGACATGATAGCCATGTTTAAATATTTGAAGGGATGCCATGTGGAGGAAGGAGCAAGCTGCTTTTCTGCTGCCCCAGAGACCAGGAAAAGGAGCAATGGATTCAAGCTGCAGGAAAGGAGATTCCACCTGAACCTCAGGAAGAACTTCCTGACAGTCAGGACTGTCCGGCAGTGGAATCTGCTGCCTCCATGGAGTGTGATGGAGTCTCCTCTTCTTTGGAGGCTTTTAAGCAGAGGCTTGGATGGCCATCTGTCGGGAGTGCTTTGAGGGTGTTCCTGCACGGCAGGGGGTTGGACTGGATGGCCCCTGGGGTCTCTTCCAACTCTACATTTCTATGATTCTATTATTCTCTTTCTTTGGAGGCTTTTAAGCAGAGGCTGGAGGGCCATCTGTCCAAGGGAGGGCTTTGAGGGTGTTCCTGCATGGCAGGGGGTTGGACTGGATGGCCCCTGGATGGCCTCTTCCAACTCTAGGATTCTATGATCATTGTAGTGGAGTCTCCTTCTTTGGAAGTTTTGAAGCAGAGGCTGGATGGCCATCTCTTGGGAGTGCTTTGAGGGTGTTCCTGCATAGCAGAGGGGTGGACTGGATGGCCCCTGGATGGCCTCTTCCAACTCTACATTTCTATGATTCTATGATTCTATGAACTCCTTAAATGTGAACGGAGACTGAAATTTGCAGGGGGGAAACAGGCCGACGTGCAAAATAATTTCAAGAATATCAAATGGTCTGAATGTAGCATTTCTTATTAGAAGGGTCTTTATATTCTTGGAAAGTTGGAGGTGAATTTGCAATTAAGGGCAAATATAAATGCAAAATATCTCGCAAGCTGTGCAACCACAGATGTTTACAAACGTACTTAGAAGCAAGAAGAAGCTACTGGGGGTTTTTTTGTATTTTGTATTTGATGGGAGATGGAAGGCGTCCAGAGGAGGGCAACCAAAATGGTGGAGGGTCTGGAAGTGATGAAGCCCCTAAGGAGCAGCTGAGGGAGCTGGAGATGTTTAGCTGGAGAAGAGAAGGTTAAGAGGGGACATGAGAGCCATCTTTAAATATTTGAAAGGATGTCATGTCGAAGATGGAGCTAGCTTGTTTTCTGCTGCTCCAGAGACGAGGACAAGGAGCAATGGATTCAAGCTGCACGAAAGGAGATTCCACCTGAACCTCAGGAAGAACTTCCTGACAGTCAGGGCTGTCCGGCCGTGGAATCTGCTGCTGCCTCCATGAAATGTGGTGGAGTCTCCTCCTTCTTTGGAGGCTTTTAAGCAGAGTCTGGATGGCCATCTGTTGGGAATGCTTTCATGGGTGTTCCTGCATAGCAGGGGGTTGGATTCGATGGCCCCCATAGTCTCTACGATTCTATGATTCTATGAAATATCTGGAGGGATGTCGTATGGAGCATGGAACAAGCTTGTTTTCTGCTCCCCCAGAGACTAGGACACGGAACAATGGATTCCAGCTGCAGGAAAGGAGATTCCACTTGAACCTCAGGAAGAACTTCCTGATGGTCAGGGCTGTCCAGCAGTGGAATCTGCTGCTGCCTCCATGGAGTGTGGTGGAGTCTCCTCCTCCTTTGGAGGTTTCTAAGCAGAGGCTAGATGGCCATCTGTCCAAGGGAGGGCTTTGATGGTGGCAGAAGGGGGTTGGACTGGATGGCCCTTGGGGTCTTTTCCAGCTCCAGGGTTATATGATGCTATGCCGCTCCCAGAGACTAGGACACGGAACATTGGGTTTAAGCTGCAGGAAAGGATGTCATGTCAAAGATGGAGCAAGCTTGTTTTCTGCTGCTCCAGAGACTAGGACAAGGAGCAATGGATTCAAGCTGCAGGAAAGGAGATCCACCTGAGCTGTCCGGCAGTGGAATCTCAGGAAGAACTTCC
Source organism: Ctenosaura bakeri (assembly GCA_948474755.1). Taxonomy (NCBI): domain Eukaryota; kingdom Metazoa; phylum Chordata; class Lepidosauria; order Squamata; family Iguanidae; genus Ctenosaura; species Ctenosaura bakeri. The sequence continues at coordinate 57,768 of CAOLHI010003701.1, read as the reverse complement.
TGATGGTCAGAGCTGTCCGGCAGTGGAATCTGCTGGTGCCTCCATGGAGTGTGGTGGAGTCTCCTCCTTCTTTGGAGATTTCTAAGGAGAGGCTGGATGGCCATCGGTCCAAGGGAGGGGTTTGATGGTGGCAGAAGGGGGTTGGACTGGATGGCCCTTGAGGTCTTTTCCAGCTCCAGGGTTATATGATGCTATGCTGCTCCCAGAGACTAGGACATGGAGCAATGGCTTCAAACTCCAGGGAAAGAGATTCCACCTGAACCTCAGGAAGAACTTCCTGATGGTCAGAGCTGTCCAGCAGTAGAATCTACTTCTGCCTCCATGGAGTGTGGTGGAGTCTCCTCCTTCTTTGGAGGTTTCTAAGCAGAAGCTGGATGGCCATCTGTCCAAGGGAGGGCTTGGATGGGGTCTTCCTGCGTGGCAGAAGGGGGCTGGACTGGATGGCCCCTTGGGGACCTCTTCCAACTCTATGCTTCCATGGTTCTACAAATGTTGCAGTTGAGCTCAGTTTATGGCTACCGTCGGCCCTCCACGTTTGCAGGTTTCACTGTCACGGATTTGATTATTTGCAAATTTCTCCCATCTGGTCCCCGCATCTCAGGGGGCTTCTTTTCCAGGGGGACCTTCATTCTTGGTGACTGCAATCAGCTCTTTAAAAACCCACCTCTGGTCCTCCTCCTCCACCAGCTAAAGATGGATCTCGGCACCACAAACCCTCTCCCAACGCCCCCCAACGTGAGATGGGCAAGAGAGAGAAGAGGTTATAGGGCCACCATGACATGGGTTGGACCTCACCATGCCTTGGTCCCCTTCCCACAGACACATAATTGGGGTTGTTCCATTTTTATGGGGGTCCCACGCCCCTAACCCTAACAAATGAGGAGGGCTGGGGGTATTAATTCCAGAGCCAAATGCTTCCATTATATTTGTTGTGTGTCTTCAAGTCATTTCTGACATGTGGGGTTCTCTAGGCAAGACCTCTTCTTGCCATGGTTTTCCTCTGAGGCTGAGAGAATGTGACCTTCCCAAGGTCATGGGTGGGCATTGATTCATACCCTGGTCTCCAGAACCATCACCTAGTGCTCGAACCACCATATTTTTTAATTTCTAGCTGTACCCAAAGAACTTCCACACAGAGATTTGAGAAGCAATCTTTCCATGGAATTGTACCCTTGGAGGTCCATCTATTACCACTGCTGGTTGGCAGCACCCATTGGTCTCCTCCAGTCTTCCAGACACGATTCACCTCCTTATGCGCAGATATAGGATGGGGAACACTGGATAGCAGCCCATGTGAAAGGGATCTAGGCGTCTTGGTGGACCACAAGCTGAATGTGAGCCAGCAGTGTGATGCAGCAGCCAAAAAAGCCAATGTGATTCTTGGTTGCATCCATAGGAGTATGGTGTCTAGATTGAGGGAGGTAATGGTACCACTCTATTGTGCATTGGTTAGGCCTGATTTGGAATAATCCTGAGTCCAGTTCTGGGCATCTCAATTCAAGAAGGAGAAGGACAAGCTGGAAGGCGTCCAGAGGAGGGTGACCAAAATGGTGGAGGGTCTGGAAGCCATGAAGCCCTATGAGGTGCATCTTAGAGAGCTGGGTCTCTTTACTCTGCAGAGGTGACATGACAGCCATGTTTAAATATTTGAAGGGATGTCATGCTGAAGATGGAGCAAGCTTGTTTTCTGCTGCTCCAGAGACTAGGACACGGAGCAATGGATTCAAACTCCAGGAAAGGACAGGAAGAATAGTAGGAGCTGGTCGACAGTGGAATCCGCTGCTGCCCCCATGGCGTGTGGTGGCGTCTCCTCCTTCTTTGGAGGCTTTAGATGGCCACCTATCCAAGGGAGGACTTTGATGGCGTCCTCCTCGGGGTTGGACTGGATGGCCCCTGAGGGTCTCTTCTAGGATTCTGTGTTTCTATGATTCCCACCCAATCCCCAAGATCGCTTAGCCTCCAAAATTCTGCATTTCCACCCCGGCTGCTCCCAGCCAAAGGGTCCAACCCCACCCTGCCCTCCCCAAAAATCCCGGCCTGGGTCGGGGAGGGGGACCTCTTTGTTGGTTCCAGAATAGAAACTGCCTTGCTCAGCAGTCGCTTTTGCTTGGGACAGGCGGGTGTGCAAATGTGTGTGTGGTGCACAAAGGGGGAGGGCATTTCTGTTTTTGTTTTCCAGTTGTGATGACTCCGGGGGTTTGGAGAGCTTCTCCCATTGTGTCCCCCGGCGTATAAAATCCCAGGGAGGCGCAGCGGAGAGGGTGGAAATGCTCGAACCCGTGCTTCGCCGCAGGAAGACTCCCAGCTAACGGGCCAGGTAAGAGGAGGAGGAGGAGGGCAGGAGATGATGATCATAGAATCATAGAATCATGGAATGATTGAGTTGGAGAGACCCCCAGAGGTCATCCAGTCCAACCCCCTGCTATGCAGGAACACCCATCAAAGCATTCCCGACAGATGGCCCTCCAGCCTCTGCTTAAAAGCCTCCAAAGAAGGAGGAGACTCCACCACACTCCATGGAGGCATCTTATTCCACTGAATCCTGGAGTTGGAAGAGACCCCAGGGGCCATCCAGTCCAACCCCCTGCTATGCAGGAACACCCATCAAAGAATTCCCAACAGATGGCCCTCCAGCTTCTGCTTAAAAGCCTCCAAAGAAGGAGGAGAGCCCACCACACTCCATGGAGGCGTCTTATTCCACTGAATCCTGGAGCTGGAAGAGACCCCAGAGGTCATCCAGTCCAACCCCTGCCATGCAGGAACACCCATCAAAGCATTCCCAACAGATGTCCACCCAGCCTCTGCTTAAAAGCCTCCAAAGAAGAAAGAGACTCCACCACACTCCATGGAGGCAGCAGCAGATAGAATCATAGAATGCTAGAGTTGGGAGAGACCCCAGGGGCCATCCAGTCCAACCCCCTTCTATGCAGGAAGACCCATCAAAGCATTCCCAAGAGATGGCCCTCCAGCCTCTGCTTAAAAGCCTCCAAAGAAGGAGGAGACCCCACCACACTCCATGGAGGCATCTTATTCCACTGAATCCTGGAGTTGGAAGAGACCCCAGGGGCCATCCAGTCCAACCCCCTGCTATGCAGGAACACCCATCAAAGCATTCCCAACAGGCGGCCATCCAGACTCTGCTTAAAAACCTCCAAAGAAGATGGAGACTTCACCACACTCCATGGAGGCAGCAGAATATTCTACTCATGGACAGCCCTGACTGTCAGGAAGTTCTTCCTGAGGTTCAGGTGGAATCTCCTTTCCTGCGGCTTGAATCCATTGCTCCAAATCCCTCCAATGCCCCCCAGGTTTCTCCCTTTCTCTCCCCTGGCCTTGTAGAATCATAGAATCCTAGAGTTGGAAGAGACCCCCAGGGGCCATCCAGTCCAACCCTCTTCTGCCATGCAGGGAGACAACATCACAGCCCTCCCTTGCACAGGTGGCCACCTGGTTTCTCCTGAAAAGCTTCCAAAGAAGGAGGAGACCCCACCACACTCCATTCAGGCAGCGGCAGATTCCACTGTCCAACTGCTCTCACCCTCAGAAAGTTCTTCCTAAGGTTCAGGTGGAATCTCCTTTCCTGCAGCTTGAATCCATTGCTCCTTGTCCTGGTCTCTGGAGCAGCAGAAAAGAAGCTTGCTCCATCTTCAACGTGCCATCCCTTCAAATATTTAAACATGGCTATCATGTCCCCACTTAACCTCCTCTTCTGCACCCTAAACATCCCCAGCTCTCTAAGTCTGTCCTCATGGGGCTTCATGGCTTCCAGACCCCTCAACATTTTGGTCGCCCTCCTCTGGACTTGCTCCAGCTTGACCATGTCCTTCTTGAATTGGGGTGCCCAGAATTGGACACAGTATTCAAGATGGGGTCTAACCAAAGCAGAGTAGAGTGGTTCCAGAACCTCCCTCGATCCAGACACCAGACTCCTATTGATGCAGCCGAGAATCGCATTGGCTTTCTTAGCTGCTGCATCACAATGCTGGCTCATGTTCAGTTTGTGGTCTATTAAGCCTCTGAGATCCCTTTTGCTTGTACTGCTATCCAGCCATGATGATGATGATGATGATGATGATGATGATGATGATGGATAAGGAGGAAGAGAAGAAGGAGGAGATGGGTGAAAAGACAAAAATAATTAGCTGTAAATGAAAACTCGTATAAGCTCTTCTAAGCTGATGCATTAATATGAGATATTATAAGGTCTGCATCCTTATTTTAGGTATCTTATATAGATAACGATGCTTGACATTGACTTTTTTTTTTGGTAAAAAATATAATTTAAAAAAAGAGACAAAAATCAATATTAAACTTATAAATATATTTAATATTCAGGATAGCAATAGTTTGCAAAAAAAGAAAAAAATAGTTTGCAAAAGGCGCAGCGATTTGCCAGTTCTAAACCCTAAAATAATCCTCATTTACCCTTAAGAAATTGATTAGATTCTGAAATTAAATCTTATGCAGAAATTCTCGTCAATTTAGTGAATATTTTATCCATCGATATCATTATTTCCAGATTTTTTGGATCACTTTAATCATCCTTTTTTTTTTTTTTTGGACATTGTTTCCCCATTTCTCTGTCTGTAATTTCCAGGCTTCGGTTGGAGGGACCCATGTCCGAAAATTCCCAGCCCGCCCCTCTGGGCCTCGGGGCCGACCCGCGCCCCCCGCAAACTCGACGCCCGAGTCCGACGGCCAAGGCGGAGAAGAACCCGCGCAGGAAAACTTCCGGGTAAGGGTGCAACTATTCAGAGAAGGAGAACAGAAAAAAGGAGGACTCGGGTGAAATTTAGGCTTTTTTTGGTAGTGTATCCGCTCCTGATTTTGGTCAGAACTTGGCCAGAACCCAAGGTCTGGCTGACTCACCTCAGATTTAGTCCAAGGAGCATCTCATATGAAAAACACCCTCCTTCAAAACTGTTATTGTGTGTTTGTTTCCAGCACCTTGGATACCTTCTTTAAAGTTCGGACTAAAACCCAGCTCAGATTCAATAGCTTACATTCAATAGCCAGTCAGGCTCACTTTTTAGTCTCTTTCACTGGCATCTAATGTGAAAAGCCCCCTTCCTCAAAATCAATTTTTGTGTGTTGTGTTTCCAGCACGTTGGATACCGTCTTTAAAGTTCGGACTAAAACCCAGCTCAGATTGAGTAGCTCACATTCAGTAGCCAGCATGCAGTCAGGCTCACTTTTTTGGTCTCTTTCACTGGCATCTAATGTGAAAAATACTCTCCTTTAAAATCAATTTTTGTGTGTGTGTTTTCAGCAGCTTGGATAATTTATTTAAAGTTCGGACTAAAACCCAGCTCAGATTCAGTAGCTCACATTCAATAGCCAGCATGCAGTCAGGCTCACTTTTTTGGTCTCTTTCACTGGCATCTAATGTGAAAAACCCTCTCCCTCAAAATCAATTTTTGTGTGTGTGTTTTCAGCAGCTTGGATACCTCCTTTAAAGTTCGGACTAAAACCCAGCTCAGATTCAGCAGCCAGTATTCTCAGATTCAATAGCCAGCATGAGGTCAGGCTCACTTTTTCGGTCTCTTTCAATGACATTGAATGTGAAAAAGCACTCTCCCTTAAAACTGATTTTTGTGTGTGTTTTCAGCACCTTGGATAGCTCCTTTAAAGTTCGGACTAAAACCCAGCTCGGATTCAGTAGCCACCATGAGGCCGTGCACACTTTTTCTCTCAATTACTTTCTTCTGAGAGATTTTGTAGTGGGTTTGTATCTTTCTGCAGGTTTTGGAAGTCCCAGATGTTTCAGATTTTGGAACTCGAAGCAGATTTTTCAATCCAGAAAAGTAGGAAGTTCCCATCCCATTGAGCCAGACTCTGAGGAACCCGTGTTCTCTGGTATGGCCGTCTCTGACTGGCAGCATCCAAGACTCTCCACCGGGGTTTCAAACAGGACTTTCCTCCTCACCATTCCTGGAGGAAGAGTTGGACCTGATTATAGTGAATATTAGGTCCAGTGTGACCAACTCTGACTGGCAGCTGCTCTTCAGGGGAGGGTTCTTCACCTGGCCTTGGGGATACCTTCACAGAAGGTCCAAGGTCAATCCCTGGAGATGTCTCCAAGGCTAGGTGAAGAATCAGAGTTGGTCCATCAAGGCCCATTATGACCAACTCTGACTGGCAGCTGCTCTTCAGGGGAGGGTTCTTCACCTAGCCTTGGAGACATCTCCAAGGATTGACCTTGGACCTTCTGTGTAGAAGTTCCAGAAGCTACCCTCCGGCTGTGTCAGAGAGCTCTTGGTGGTCCAGCTAAGCCGCATATGGCCAACTCTGACAGGCAGCAGCCATGGCTTTCCACCTCAGTTGGTCCAGGATTCTTCCCCAGCCCTACCAAAAGATAGAAAGCCCCATGAGTCAGACACATGGAGGTCCATCAAGGCCCAGTGTGATCAACTCTGAGTGGCAGCTGCTCTTCAGGGGAGGGTTCTTCACCTGGCCTTGGGGACACCTTCAGAGAAGATCCAAGGTCAATCCCTGGAGATGTCTCCAAGGCTAGGTGAAGAATCAGAGTTGGTCCATCAAGGCCCAGTATGACCAACTCTGACTGGCAGCTGCTCTTCAAGGGAGGATTCTTCACCTAGCCTTGGAGACACCTCCAGGGATTGACCTTGGACCTTCTGTGTAGAAGTTCCAGAAGCTGCCCTCCTGCTGGGTCAGCGACCCGTTGGTGGTCCAGCTAAGCCTCATATGGCCAACTCTGACAGGCAGCAGCCATGGCTTTCCACCTCAGTTGGAGGCCAGGAGCCAGCCCTACCAAAAGATAGAAAGCCCTATGAGTCAGACACTTGGAGGTCCATCAAGGCCCAGTGTAACCAACCCCGACTGGCAGCTGCTCTTCAGGGGAGATTTTCACCTGGCCTTGGGGACACCTCAGAGAGATCCAAGGTCAATCCCTGGAGGTGTCTCCAAGGCTAGGTGAAGAATCAGAGTTGGTCCATCAAGGCCCAGTATGACCAGCTCTGACTGGCAGCTGCTCTTCAGGGGAGGGTTCTTCACCTGGCCTTGGGGACACCTTCACAGAAGGTCCAAGGTCAATCCCTGGAGGTGTCTCCAAGGCTAAGTAAAGAATCAGAGTTCGTCCATCAAGGTCCAGTATGACCAACTCTGAGTGGCAGCTGCTCTTCAGGGGAGGGTTCTTCACCTAGCCTTGGAGACACCTCCAGGGATTGACCTTGGACCTTCTGTGTAGAAGTTCCAGAAGCTGCCCTCCTGCTGGGTCAGCGACCCGTTGGTGGTCCAGCTAAGCCTCATATGGCCAACACTGACAGGCAGCAGCCATGGCTTTCCACCTCAGGTTGGAGGCCAGGAGGCCAGCCCTACCAAAAGATAGAAAGGCCCATGAGTCAGACACTTGGAGGTCCATCAAGGCCCAGTGTGACCAACTCTGACTGGCAGCTGCTCTTCAGGGGAGTATTCTTCACCCGGCCTTTGGGACACCTTCAGAGAAGATCCAAGGTCAATCCCTGGAGGTGTCTCCAAGGCTAGGTGAAGAATCAGAGTTGGTCCATCAAGGCCCAGTATGACCAGCTCTGACTGGCAGCTGCTCTTCAGGGGAGGGTTCTTCACCTGGCCTTGGGGACACCTTCACAGAAGGTCCAAGGTCAATCCCTGGAGGTGTCCCCAAGGCTAAGTAAAGAATCAGAGTTGGTCCATCAAGGCCCAGTATGACCAACTCTGAGTGGCGGCTGCTCTTCAGGGGAGGGTTCTTCACCTAGCCTTGGAGACACCTCCAGGGATTGACCTTGGACCTTCTGTGTAGAAGTTCCAGAAGCTGCCCTCCTGTTGTGTCAGAGACCCCTTGGTGGTCCAGCTAAGCCTCATATGGCCAACACTGACAGGCAGCAGCTTTCCCCCAAGATCCTTCTCCTTCTCCTACTTGGGGACCAAACTAGAGGTCTTCTGGAGAGGAGCATCCAAAGCCACCCATATAACTTGGGGTCCATCTAGCCCAATATTTCAAGTTCTGGCAGGCAGCAGCAGGATCTCTCTAGGGTTTCAACATGAAACCTGAAGATGCCTCTGGAGGAAGTGAACCCAGGACCTTCTGCAGGAAAGCTTTGGGGTCCATCCACAGCATTGGGAACTCTGAGGCTCCAAGTTTCTGGCCAAGTATCTTTCTAAGGAAAGAGATCCTTGCTCCTCTTTCTTTGGTGGTCCCCCATCCAAAGACTTTTCAGTCCTGAAGCTGCTTAGATAAGAGATTAGGGTTGTGAGTAACATTCTGCAGCCTGGTTCCTCTCCAATTAGAATCATAGAATCCTAGAGTTGGAAGAGACCCTCCAAAGGCCATCTAGTCCAACCCACTTCTCCCATTCAGGAAGAAACACTCAAAGAATCCCCAGCAAATAGCCGCCCAGCTTCTACTCAAAAGCCTCCAAAGAAGGAGGAGACCCCACCACACTCCATATTCCACTGCCGGGCAGCTCTGACCATCAGGAAGTTCTTCCTGAGGTTCAAGTGGAATCTCCTTTCCTGCAGCTGGAATCCATTGCTCCTCGTCCTAGTCTCTGGAGCAGCAGAAAACAGACTAGCTCCATCTCCAACATGACATCCCTTCAAATATTTACATATGGCCATCATGTCCCCTCTTAACCTTCTCTTCTTCAGACTTGACACACGAAGCAACCTAAGACGCTCCTCATAGGACTTCATGGCTTCCAGAACCTCCACCATTTTGGTCACCCACCTTCCAGCTTGTCCATATCCTTCTTGAATTGTGGTACCCAGAAATGGACACAGGATTATTCCAAATGAGGTCCGACCAAAGCAGGATAGAGTGGTATTATTACTTCCCTTGATCTCGACACTATACTCCTGTTGATGCAACCAGGGATCGTGTTGGCCTTTTTCGCTGCAGCATCACACCACTGGCTCATGTTCTGCCAAGACTCCTAAATACCTTTCAAACTACTCTTGTCCAGCCAGGTGGTTGCAACCCCTTCCTTTGTCCACTTTGCACCATTTCCCTTTTTTAACTTTTCTTTTCCAGATCACGGTCTATGACCAGGAGAACTTCCAAGGGCAGCAGAAGGAATTTACCGGCGAATGTCTGAACCTGGGAGACCACGGATTTGAGCGGGTGCGGAGCGTCATTGTCACCTCCGGACCGTAAGTGATCTCCGTCGAAGAACAAAGGAAAAAAAGAAAATTGGGGGTTAAAAATAAAAAAATTCTATACCAAGATTCTATATGGAGAAACGGCTAGAAGTTGCCGAAATGGACAAACTCACCTCCATGCTGGAAAATAAATCATATTATAAATTTCTTCAGATCTGGCAACTGCAAGTGGATTAGTTCCAAAATAATAATAATAATAATAATCATTATTATTATTATTATTAATATTAATAGTATAATTATTAATAATAATTATATTATAATTATAATATTATAATATTATAATATTATAATTATAATATTATGATAATATTATAATATTATAATAATATTATTATAATTATATATTATATATTATATTATAATATTATAGTAATATTATAATTATTATTATTATTAATAATAATAATAATAATAATAATATTTCTGTAGGGAAAATTGGAATTGGGAAATGGCAAATTTGGGAACTGGTAAAGATATTTAAATAGCATCCACGATTAGGATTTTTTTTTTACAATTATGGGTGCTGTAGTGCTATTATTCCACTTTCAGCCTCCTGTGGAATCCTGGGATTTGTAGTTTGCTAAGGCCAAAGAGCCCCTTCCTAAACTGCAAATCCCAGGATTCCATAGGAGGTTGAAAGTGGAATAATAGCACCATAAAGCCCCTAAAAAAACCTTATTATTTATGGTTTGCTGAATATTTTTTAGTGATTACACTGCCTATTGAATGCAATATATGGTTGATGTTGTTCGTTTGGAATATAGAGGCTGATGGTTTTATTCTTTATTTATCTGAGAATATTTGGGATTTTTTTTTTAGCATCACAGGAGGGGTGGGGACCGTCTCTTTCGGGGACACCAAACTTTGTGGTTGGGGGTCTCACATCCCATTTGAGGACAGGATCAAAATTCAAAATGACCTGGAGAGATTGGAGAGCTGGGCCAGGGCGGACAAAATGAAATTCAATAGAGAGAAATGTAAGGTCCTACACTTAGGCAGAAATAATGGAATCCACAAATATAGGATGGGGGACACGTGGCTGGATAGCAGGACGTGTGAAAGGGATCCGGGAGTCTTCATAGACCACGAGCTGAACATGAGCCAGGAGTGTGATGCGGCAGCCAAGAAAGCCAATGCAATCCTCGGCTGCATCAATAGGAGTCTGGTGTCTAGATCGAGGGAGGTACTGGTACCACTCTGCTCTGCTTTGGTTAGACCCCATCTTGAATCCTGTGTCCAGTTCTGGGCACCCCAAGTCAAGAAGGACATGGTCAAGCTGGAGCAAGTCCAGAGGAGGGCGACCAAAATGGTGAGAGGCCTGGAAGCCATGAAGCCCTATGAGGACAGACTTAGAGAGCTGGGGATGTTTAGTCTGCAGAAGAGAAGGTTGAGAGGGGACATGATGGCCATGTTTAAATATTTGAAGGGAGGTCATGTGGAAGACGGAGCTAGCTTGTTCTCTGCCACTCCAGAGACCAGGATATGGAGCAATGGATTCAAGCTACAGGAAAGGAGATTCCACCTGAACCTCAGGAAGAACTTCCTGATGGTCAGAGCTGTCTGGTAGTGGAATCTGCCGCCTCCATGGAGTGTGGTGGAGTCTCCTCCTTCTTTGGAGGTCTTCAAGCAGAGGCTTGGCGGTCATCTGTCGGGAGTGCTTTGAGGGTGTTCCTGCATGGCAGGGGGTTGGACTGGATGGCCCCTGGGGTCTCTTCCAACTCTACATTTCTATGATTCTATGTTTCTATGATTCTATTTCTCTCCTCCCTTCCGGCAGCTGGGTGGGCTTCGAGCAGTCCAACCTCCGCGGGGAGATGTTCGTCTTGGAGAAAGGAGAATATCCAAGGTGGGACACTTGGTCCAGCAGCTGCCGCAGCGACTGCTTCTGCTCCATGCGGCCGGTGCGGATGGTACGTCTGGGGCGGACAGCCCCATGGGATTCTTTGGCCGGGGTGGGGGTCCACTCTCGGAACGCGTGGGGCAAAGTCTTGTGGCTTCTGCACAAAGAAACATAGAATCCTAGAGTTCAAAGAGACCCCAGGGGTCATCCAGTCCAACCCCTTTCTGTCCTCCCTTGGACAGATGGACCTCCAGCCGCTGCTTAAAGACCTCCAAAGAAGGAGGAGACCCCACCATACTCCATATTCTACGGCTGGACAGCTCTGACCATCAGGAAGTTCTTCCTGAGGTTCAGATGGAACCTCTTTTCCTGGAGTTTGAATGCATTGCTCCTTGTCCTAGTCTCTGGAGCAGCAGAAAAGAAGCTTGCTCCATCTTGACATCCCTTCAAATATTTAAACATGGCTATCACGTTCCCTCTTGGCCTTCTCTTCTTCAGACTAAACATCCCCAGTTCCCTCAGCCGCTCCTCAGAGGGCTTCATGGCTTCCAGACCCTCCACCATTTTGGTTGCCCTCCTCTGGACACATTCCAGCTTGTCCTTCTTGAATTGAGGTGCCCAGAACTGGACACAGGATTCCAAATGAGGCCTAACCAATGCAGAATAGAGTGGTACCATCACCTCCCTCAATCTGGACACCATACTCCTATTGATGCAACCAGGAATTGTATTGGCTTTCTTGGCTGCTGCATCACACTGCTGGCTCACGTTCAGCTTGTGGTCCACCAAGACTCCTGGATCCCTTTCACAAGTCCTGCTATCCAGCCACACGTCCCCAATCCTATATTTCTGTATTCCATTTTTTCTGACCTTACATTTCTCTCTGTTGAAACTCATTTTGTTGGCTTTGGCCCAGCTCTCCAATCTGTTGAGGTCATTTTGAATTCTGATCCTGTCCTCTGGGGTATTAGCAACCCCTCCCAATTTGGGGTCATCTGCAAATTTGATCAGCCTGCCCTCCACTCCTGGTGGCACCCCAAAAGTCCCTTCTCCTCAGCACGAAAAGCAGCCATGGGTGAGGAGCACCCTTTGGGTTCGGTCGGTCAACCAATTCCAAATCCACCTAACAGTCACCCTGTCCAGCCCACATTTTAGAAGCTTCTTTGCAAGAATGTCGTGGGGAAATAACCTGGGGGTTTTGTTTCTTCTCCTGAAATGAGCATTCCTCCAAAATACAGGTAGCTGCTAAAGTAAGTTCATAAAATTGTATGGAATTGTCCAGTTCGAGACCCTTAAGGGTCATCTAGCCCAGCCTTCTGGTTCTTCCAGCCCTACCATGAGGTTTCCAACCCTTCCATGAGGTTTCCAACCCTACCATGAGGTTTCCAACCCTTCCATGAGGTTTCCAACCCTTCCATGAGGTTTCCAACCCTGCCATGAGGTTTCCAACCCTTCCATGAAGTTTCCAACCCTACCATGAGGTTTCCAACCCTGCCATGAGGTTTCCAACCCTTCCATGAGGTTTCCAACCCTACCATGAGGTTTCCAACCCTTCCATGAGGATTCCAACCCTTCCATGAGGTTTCCAACCCTATTCAGGGGCAGTGTGCCAAAACTGTCTTCCTCAAAGGCTGAGAGAGTGTGACCTGCCCAAGGTCACCCCGGTCACCCACGACCAGGGGGATAGTCGAAACCCTGTCTCCCAGAGTCCGCCGGCAACTCAAACCACCATATCACACTGACTCCCATGTTATTTGCCCTGAAGGTGACTTCAAGCGATCTTAACTCAGATTTTTCCTGGGAGGAGGTTTGCCTCCATTGCCTTCCTCCGAGGCTGAGAGGCTGTGACTTGCCCAAGGTCACCCGGTGGGTTCCCATGACTGATTTGAACCCTGGAGTCCTAGTCTAAAACTCTACAATGCAATTAAAAAGATAAACGGTTAAAGCATAAGCACAAACGAATAGCACCTGCTAGAGGACCCAAATAATTATCGCCCAGTCAGCCTGACATCGGTACCCAGAAAGATCCTGGAGCAGATCATTAAGCAGTCAGTGTCTAATCATTTAGAAAGCAAGGCAGTAATCACGAGAAGTCAACATGGATTTCTCAAAAATAAGTCATGCCAGACTAATCTTATCTCTTTTTATGATAGAGTTTCTAGCTTGATAGATGAAGGGAATGCTGTGGATGGAGCATATCTCGATTTCAGTAAGGCCTTTGACAAAGTTCCCCATGACATTCTTGCAACGAAGCTAGTAAAATGTGGGCCAGACAGGGCTACTGTTAGGTGGATTTGTAATTGGTTGACCGACCGAACCCAAAGGGTGATCACGAATGGCTGCTTTTCATCCTGGAGAGAAGGGACTTTTGGGGGTGCCACAGGGTTCTGTCCTGGGTCCAGGGCTGTCCAACATCTCCATCAATGACTTGGATGAAGGAATAGAGGGCATGCTCATCAAATTTGCAGATGACCCCAAATTGGGAGGGGTTGCTAATAGGCCAGAGGACAGGATCAAAATTCAAAATGACCTGGATAGGTTGGAGAGCTGGGCCAGGGTGAACAAAATGAAATTCAACAGAGAGAAATGTAAGGTCCTACACTTAGGCAGAAATAATGGAATCCACAAATATAGGATGGGGGACACGTGGCTGGATAGCAGTACGTGTGAAAGGGATCTGGGAGTCTTCATAGACCACAAGCTGAACATGAGCCAGCAGTGTGATGCGGCAGCCAAGAAAGCCAATGCAGTTCTCGGCTGCATCAATAGGAGTATGGTGTCCAGATCGAGGGAGGTACTGGTACCACTCTACTCTGCTTTGGTTAGACCCCATCTTGAATCCTGTGTCCAGTTCTGGGCACCCCAATTCAAGAAGGATGTTGACAAGCTGGAGCAAGTCCAGAGGAGGGCAACCAGAATGGTGAGAGGCCTGGAAGCCATGAAGCCCTCTGAGGATAGACTGAGAGAGCTGGGTATGTTTAGTCTGCAGAGGAGAAGGTGAAGAGGGGACATGATAGCCATGTTTAAATATTTGAAGGGATGTAGAGGAAGGAGGGGGCTTGTTTTCTGCTGCTCCAGAGACCAGGACAAGGAGCAATAGATTCAAGCTGCAGGAAAGGAGATTCCACCTGAACCTCAGAAGAACTTCCTGACAGTCAGGGCTGTCCGGCAGTGGAATCTGCTGCCTCCATGGAGTGTGGTGGAGTCTCCTTCCTTGGAGGTTTTTAAGCAGAGGCTGGATGGCCATCTGTCAGGAGGGCTTTGAGGGTGTTCCTGCATGGCAGGGGGTTGGACTGGATGGCCCCTGGGGTCTCCTCCAACTCTACATTTCTATGATTCTATGATTCTATGACAAGCAGAAGTTTTTCGCCACTAGAGGGAGCACTAGATAGATAGATAGAATAGATGATTGATAGAATAGATGATTGATTGATTGATTGATTGATAGAATCAAAAATGAATATGGATCTCATTCAATCCTCATTATAAGGCCGTTTCACATGCTTGTAATTCCATGGAATTTCAAACAGGATGTGTAGCGCTGAATGCCGGGCTGCATTTTTCTTTTTTAATTTTATTTTTATGAGCATAAACAAAAGAAAAACATAAATAATCCTACAGTAATGTCATATATCATATACATTAAACTTGTAACAGTCAGCTTTTAAACACATTCCCTGATCTTTCTAAATAAAGTCGAATTAAAACTAAACAAAAATGGTGTTCCTTCCTACGCTGCCTTCGAACTCGTTTCCCTGTTTAAAATTTTCTTTAATTAAATTTAGTTTGCCCTGTAAAAAATAAAATTTGTCATATTTCCTCCTATTCATATGCCACTAATGCCTATTATCAATAATTATTTTTGCAAATTCCATGAGATTCCATTAAAAAGAAACAGAAAAAAATTAAATTTTGCTAGATTTTGCCCTGTGCAAACTAAATTTTTTATATTTCCTCCTATCTATATGCCACTTATGCATATTATCAGTATTAATTTTTGCTAATTCCATAGGTTTCCATTAAAAAGAAACAGGAAAACCTTAAATTTTGGCAGAGTTTGCAATATGCAAACTAAATTTATCATATTTCCTCCTATTTATATGCCACTGATGCATTTTATCAATATTAATTTTTGCAAATTCCACGGGTTTCCATTAAAAAGAAACAGAAAAAACTTAAATTTTGCCAGAGTTTACCTAAGGAAACTAAATTTATCATATTTCTTCCTATTTATATGCCACTTATGCCTATTATGAATAATTATTTTTGCAAATTCCATGAGATTCCATTAAAAAGAAACAGAAAAAAACTTAATTTTTTCCAGAGTTTGCCCTGTGCAAACTATTTTTTTTATATTTCCTCCTATTTATATGCCACTTATCCATATTATCAATATTAATTTTTGCAAATTCCATGGGTTTCCATTAAAAAGAAACAGGAAAACCTTAAATTTTGCCAGAGTTTGCCCCGTGCAAGCTAATTTTTTTTATATTTCCTCCTATCTATATGCCACTTATGCATATTATCAATATTAATTTTTGCAATTTCCATGAGTTTCCATTAAAAAGAAATAGAAAAACCTTAAATTTTGCCAGGGTTTACCTAAGGAAACTAAATTTATCATATTTCCTCCTATCTATATGCCACTTATGCCTATTATCAATAATTATTTTGGCAAATTCCATGAGATTCCATTAAAAAGAAACAGAAAAAAATTAAATTTTGCTAGATTTTGCCCTGTGCAAACTAAATTTTTTATATTTCCTCCTATTTATATGCCACTGATGCATTTTATCAATATTAATTTTTGCAAATTCCATGGGTTTCCATTAAAAAGAAACAGAAAAAAACTTAATTTTTTCCAGAGTTTGCCCTGTGCAAACTAATTTTTTTTATATTTCCTCCTATTTATATGCCACTTATGCCTATTATCAATATTAATTTTTGCAATTTCCATGGGTTTCCATTAAAAATAAACAGAAAAACCTTAAATTTTGGCAGAGTTTGCAATATGCAAACTAAATTTGTCATATTTCTTCCTATTTATATGCCACTTATGCATATTATCAATATTAATTTTTGCAAATTCCATGGGTTTTCTTTAAAAAGAAACAGAAAAAACTTAAATTTTGCCAGAGTTTGCAATATGCGAACTAAATTTGTTATATTTCCTCCTATTTATATGCCACTTATGCATATTATTAATAATTATTTTTGCAAATTCCATGAGTTTTCTTTAAACAGAAACAGAAAAAACTTAAATTTTTGGCAGAGTTTGCCCTGTGCAAACCAAATTTTTTATATTTCCTCCTATTGCTATATTTCCTCCTACTTATATGCCACTTATGCATATCGTTAATATTATTTTTATTAATATTATTCTAGCCTATAATTTAATCGCCCCATTTGTGTTTGAGGAAATTCCATTTTTTGCATTTTTTTTGGTGAGAAAATTGACCTCCTTTCTGTCTGTCTGTCTGTCCGTCTCCCTCTTTTTCTCAAGAACGAAGCCCCGGAAGAGAAAATCCTCCTCTTCGAAAGCGCCGGATTCAAGGGCAACAAGATGGAGGTCCAGAAAGACGACGTGCCCAGTCTCTGGATCCACGGATTTTGCGGCCGCGTGGGGAGCGTGAAGGTGTCCAGCGGAACGTAAGCCGTCCCAGTCTCTTCCCATGGGCCTCACTATAAACCTCAAGAAGGAAGCAAGGAGGGGTTAAGGTTCAACATCTTTAATAAAGTTCAGACTAAAACCCGGAGCGGATGCAGCATCTCCCACTGCCATGGAAGCCCCCACCCACCCATGAGATGAGGAAGGAGAACCCCATGCAGATATTTTGAGAAGGGGAGAGAATAGGGAAAGTAATGAGTTACTTCTAATCTAGTTACTTGTAACTAGTTACTGTTTCGGGCAGAGTTGCATTTGGAAACTGAGGCCGTGAGCTAGCACAAAAGGTTCATTTGCACTGGTGTGAATGGGTAAGAGTTTGTAGTTACTCCAAGCAAAGGTTGCTTTTAAAATAGTGTTCTTTATAGAGTTATTTTTACAGTTTCCAATATCATTCTCTTATTTTTTAAAGAATATTTTAATTTTTTTAAATAAATTTTTAATTAAGTTTTGAAATAAACATTTTTATTAAATCCATTGCAAAACAACATGCAGGAAGATACAGACTACGAAAAAAATCTGCTATCCAAAAAACTAATTAAAATAACAGAAAATATAACATAAAGGGATAAGAAGGTTTTGCATTTTACTTCCAACTCCCTAGAAAATGGTTTCCAATGGAAGCTTGTTATACCCTTAGGAAGAAAGAAGGAAATGCACAGATATAGGATGGGTGGCAGCTGTCTTGAAAATAATCCGTGTGAAAGGGATCTAGTGGACCATAACCTGAGCATGAGCCAGCAGTGTGATGCGGCAGCTAAAAAAGCCAATGCGATTCTGGGCTGCGCAAACAGGAGATCAAGGGAAGTAATGATGAAACTTAATTTTGCTTTGGTTAGACTTCACCTGGAATCCTGTGTCCAGTTCTGGAAGGATATGGTCAAGCTGGAACGTGTCCAGAGGTCCAAATGGTGGAGGGTCTGGAAACCATGAAACCCTCTGAGGAGCGGCTGAGGGATCTGGGGATGTTTAATCTGCAGAAGAGAAAGTTAAGAGGTGACATGGTAGCGATATTTAAATATTTGAAGGGATGTCGTGTTGAAGACGGAGCAAGCTTCTTTTCTGCTGCTCCAGAGACCAGGACACGGAGCAATGGATTCAAGCTTCAGGAAAAAAGACTCCACCTAAACCTCAGGAAGAACTTCCTGATGGTCAGAGCTACCCAGTGGCCATTGCATTGTCTTCCAACTCTAGGATTCTAGGATTCTATGGAATATTTGAATTTCCAAAGCTCCCCAGTTTCTCTTGCTATCCTTCTTTTAGGATGCTGGAACTTTTTGGGAGAGGACATGTTTCTCTGAGATGATACGTGATGATGAGGGATTCCAGAATGTCACCAAAGAAGACAGAGGAGGCTTCCAAAACTTGCCTATACCTTTTTACAAGGTTAAAATAAAAGAATCCTAGACCTGGAAGAGACCCCAAAGGGCCATCCAGTCCAACCCCATTTCTGCCATGCAAGAAGACACCATCAAAGCTCTCCCTTGGACAGTTGACCATCTAGCCTCTGCTTAAAAGCCTCCAAAGAAGGAGGAGACCCCGCCACAATCCATGGAGGCAGCTGCATATTCCACTGCTGAACAGCTCTGACTGTCAGGAAGTTCTTCTTGAGGTTCAAATGGAATCTCCTTTCCTGCAACTTGAATCCATTGCTCCTTGTCCTGTTCTCTGGAGCAGCAGAAAACAAGCTTGCTCCATCTTCAACATGACAGCCCTTCAAATATTTAAGCGTGGCTATCATGTCCCCTTCTCTTAACCTTCTCTTCTTACACCAGAGGATAGGATCAAATTTCAATGTGACCTTGACAGATTGGAGAGCTGGGCCAAAGCTCACAAAATTAATGTCAACAGAGAGAAATGGAGGGTCCTGCATTTGGGCAGAAAAAATGGAAGTCACAAGGATAGGATGGGGAGCGTGTGGTTGGATAGCAGTATGTGTGAAAAGGATCTCGGAGTCTTGGTAGATCACAAGCTGAACATGAGCCAGCAGTGTGATGCAGCAGCCAAGAAAGCCAACGCGATTCTTGGTAGCATCAATAGGAGTCTAGTGTCTAGATCGAGGGAGGTAATGGTACCCCCCTATTCTGCATTGGTGAGGCCTCATCTGGAATAGTCCTGTGTCCAGTTCTGGACACCTCAATTCAAGAAGGATGTCAACAAGCTGGAAGGTGTCAGGAGGAAGGAGAGTCTGGAAGCCATGAAGCCCTTTGAGGAATGGCCTAGGGAGATGGGGATGTTTAGTCTGCGGAAGAGAAGGTAAAGAGGGGACATGAGAGCCATGTTTAAATCTTTGAAGGGAGGTCAAGTCAAGGAGGGAGAAACCTTGTTTTCTGCTGCTCCAGAGACCAGGACAAGGAGCAATGGATTCAAGCTGCAGGAAAGAAGATTCCACCTGAACCTCAGGAAGAACTTCCTGACGGTCAGAACTGTCCAGCAGTGGAAAATAGAGTGTGGTGGGGTCTCCTCCTTCTTTGGAGGCTTTTAAGCAGAGGCTGGGTGGTCCTCTGTTGGGAATGCTTTGATGGGTGTTCCTGCATAGCAGGGGGTTGGACTGGATGGCCCCTGGGGTCTCTTCCAACTCTATCATTCCATGATTCTATTTATTCTTCAGGCTAAAAATGGCCAAATCCCTAAGCTGCTACGTAGAGGAAGGAGGGGACTTGTTTTCTGCTGCTCCAGAGACCAGGACAAGGAGCAATGGATTCAAGCTGCAGGAAAGGAGATTCCACCTGAACCTCAGGAAGAACTTCCTGACAGTCAGGGCTGTCCGGCAGTGGAATGTGCTGCCTCGGAGTGTAGTGGAGTCTCCTTCCTTGGAGGTTTTTAAGCAGAGGCTTGATGGTCATCTGTCGGGATTGCTTTGAGGGTGTTCCTGCATGGCAGGGGGTTGGACTGGATGGCCTGTGAGGTCTCTTCCAACTCTGAATTTCTATGATTCTATGATTCTCAGAGGGCTTCATGGTTTCCAGGCCTTTAACCCTTTTGGTGGCCCCCCATTGGCACGTTCCAGCTTGTCAATATGACGTCCCATGACTGCTGCTTGAAACTTCTCACCTGGCTTCACTTTCTCACCTCCATCTCTTCCCTCTCCTCCTTCAGCTGGGTGGGCTACCAATATCCTGGCTACCGGGGCTACCAGTACCTCTTCGAACCAGGAGACTTCGGACACTGGAACGAGTGGTCGGCCTTCCAGCCTCACATCCAGTCTGTCCGCCGCGTCCGGGACATGCAATGGGACCAAGAGGGTCACTTCCCGGCCTCGGAGGCCTCCACCGACTGAGAACACGACCCACGAGCTTTGCTGAGGACAGGGTGAAGATACCCTAGATCTTCAGGGCAAGGAACGGACTTTCTTCCCCACACTTCTGTTTTCCTCTTGATATTTTTGCACTCTTTATTTCACATGGTGAAAATATATTTAAGAGTTCCATGGTGGTGGTGATGTCTATCCAGACTTTCTCCCAAAAATGGGATTCAAGGTTCTTTATGTCATATTTTTAAAAAATATATACATTGAGTAAAATGATGTCCACAATCTTCAGCAGAAATGTAGATAATATGTAAAACACCAAAATTCACAATGTACAAAGAAGACCACGTGGCATTGAAAGCCCACCTCAGCCATTTTCTGAATGTCTGGTGGGACAGGAATGCCTTGACTTATTGGTAGAAGGAGAAGATGGAGGAGGTCTTCCTGGCCTCCCTAGGGAGTGAGTTCCAAAGATTGGGAGAAACCACCCAAAGGGCCCTGTCTCTTCCTGATGTTCCCACCAGATGTCCCTGTGAGGATGGTCAGACAGGGAGAAGAAGGATCTTCTCAGAAGGTATCCAGACACAGGCCCACATGGGGGAGGATGTGTTCCTTCAGATGACCAATATGGTCCTTCAGATCACCTGGTCTACAGATCAATACAAGGGACAGAGCCTTGGAGAAGTCACTGAGAAGGTCCAGTGAGGTCCCTCTGAGGGTGGTGGGACAGGGAGAAGAAGGGCCTCCTCAGAAGGTATCAAGACACAGGTGGGCTCACATGGGTGAGAATATGTTCCTTCAGACAACCTGGATGGTCCTTCAGAACACCTGGTCTACAGACCTATTGCAGGGAAAAAGCCTTGGAGAAGTCACTGAGAAGGCCCCCTTCTCTCCCCTGTTCCCACCAGATGTCCCTCTGAGGGTGATGAGACAGAGAGAAGAAGGGCCTTTTCAGAAGATATCAAGGCTCACATGGGGGAGAATATGTTCCTTCAGAAACCTTGATGGTCCTTCAGGTCAACTGGTCTACAAATGTATAGCAAGGAGAGATCCAACCTTAGAGCCTTAGAAAAGCTACTGAGAAGGCCCTGTTCTCTCCCTTGTTCCCACTAGATATCCCTCAGGAGGGAGCTGAGACAGGGAGGACCTCCTCAGAAAGTATCAAGACACATGAGTGAGAATGTGTTCCTTCAGATGACCTGGATGGTCCTTAGATCACCCAGTCTACAGACCTAAAGCAGGGACAGAGTCTTGGAGAAGCCACTGCGCAGGCCCTTTTCTCACCCCTGTTCCCACCAGATGTCCTTCTGAGGGTGAGGAGACAGAGGAAGGGTCTCTCCAGAAAGCATCCAGAGACTGGTAGGCTCACATGGGGGAGAATATGTTTCTTCAGACAACCTGGATAGTCCTTAGATCACGTGGAGAAGCCGTTGAGAAGGCCCTGTTCTCTCCCCTGTTCCCACCAGATGTCCCGCAGAGGGTGGTCACACAAGGAGAAGAAGGGCCTTCTCAGAAGGTATCAAGGCTCACATGGGGGAGAATATGTTCCTTCAGACGACCTGGATGGCCCTTCAGGTCACCTGGTCTACAGATGTGGGGCAAGGAGAAAGCCAATCTTAGAGCCCTGAGGAAGCCATTGATAAGGCCCCGTTATCTCCACTTTTCCCACCACATATCCTTGTGAGGGTGGTGAGACAGGGAGAAGAAGGACCTCCCCAGAAGGTATCCAGACACAGGTGGGAGAATGTGTTCCTTGGAATGACAATGATGATCCTTCAGATCACCTGGTCTACAGACTTATAGCAGGGACAAAGCCTTGGAGAAGCCACTGAGAAGGCCCCATTCTCTCCCCTGTTCCCACCAGATGTCCCTGCGAGGCTGATGAGACAGAGAGCAGAAAGACCTCCCCAGAACATCTCAAGACATAGGCAAGAGTGTATGGGAGGACAAAAAAAAATCTTCACTTGACTCTTGAAAGACCACATGGAAGGCAGGCCCAGGGATGCAGTTCCAGAGGCCCTTGGAAGGCCCCCATCTTCCACGTTCCCACCAAATAATAGTTACAACAGAGAGGAGAAAGCACGTGCTATGACAAACAGACATCTTTCACCACTAGAGGGACCACTGCTGCTAAGGGGAGAAACAAGGAAAGTCTCTCCTCTAGTTTTACCTTCAGTAGAAGCCAATTTCAGGTGACTTAGGCAATAAAGAAATTAAAAACCTGCCTACCTGTGTCCGTCCGTCAAGAGGGAGGCCCATCTGAAAATGCCAAATTAAATCTTCATCTTTCCTCACCACAGATGGATGCCCACCACTGTTCAGATTTATGTCAGTACACAGAGTCATAGAATCATAGAGTTGGAAGAGACCTCGGGGGCCATCCAGTCCAACCCCATTGGACCATGGAGGAAAACATCATCCAAACACTCCCAAGAGATGGCCATTTGGTCCCTGCTTAAAAACCTCCAAAGAAGGAGGAGACCCCACCACACTCCATGGAGGCAGCAGCAGATTCCACTGCCGGACAGCTCTGACCATCAGGAAGTTCAGGTGGAATCCCTTTTCCTGTAGTTTGAATCCATTCCTCCGTGTCCTAGTCTCTGGAGCAGTGGAGAACAAGCTTGCTCCACCTTCCACATGACATCCCTTCAAATATTTGAAGATGGCTCTCATGTCCCCTCTTAATCTTCTCTTCTACATACCCAGCTCCCTCACCTGCTCCTCAGAGGGCTTCCAGACCCTTCCTCATTTTGGTTGACCTCCTCTGGACATGTTCCAGCTTGTTCTTGGAAACGAGGTGCCCAGAACTGGACACAGGATTCCTCCAGGTTGGGTCTGACCAAAGCAGAATGGAGGGCTACCACCGCTTCCCTTGACCTGGACACTCCTATAGATGTAGCTGAGAATCACACAAGACACACCCAGAGCCCTCCCTGGGACAGATGGCCATCCAGACTCTGCTTAAAAGTCTCCAAAGGAGGAGGAGACCCCACCACACTCCATGGAAGCAGACTGGAGACTAGATGAATTCAAGTTTTGATGGGTGTTCCTGCATAGCAGGGGGATGGACTTGATGGCCCCTGAGGTCTCTTCCAACTCTAGGATTCTATGACTCTAAGTCTCCAGGGCCAGAAGAATTACATCCAAGGATATTAAAAGAAGTGGCAGAAGCCATTTTGGAACCACTTGTAATAACCTTTGAGGACTCTTGGAGAGTAGGAGAAGTCCCAGCAGACTGGAGGAGGGCAAATGTCGTCCCCGTCTTCAAGAAGGGGAAAAAGAGGACCCTAATAATTATCGCCCGGTCAGCCTGACATCAGTACCAGGAAAGATCCTGGAGCAGATCATTGAACGGTCAGTTTGTAATTACTGAGAAGCAATGCCGTAATCACCGAGAGTCAACATGGGTTTCTCAGAAATAAGTCGTGCAAGACGGATCTTATCTCTTCTTCTGACAGGGTTACAAGCTTGATGGACGAAGGGAATGCTGTGGACATGGCATATCTTGACCTCAAGAAGGTCTTTGACAACGTTCCCCATGACATCCTTGCAAAGAAGCTTCTAAAATGTGGGCTGGACAAGGCTGCTGTTAGGTGGATTTGGAATTGGTTGACCAACTGAACCCAAAGGGTGTTCCTCACCCATGGCTCCTCTTCATCCTGGGGAGACGTGACTTTTGGGGTGCCACCAGGTTCTGTCCTGGGCCCAAGGCTGTCCAACATCTTCATCAATGACTTGGATGAGAGAGTGGAGGGCATGCTGATCAAATTTGCAAACGACCCCACATTGGGAGGGGTGGCTAATACCCCAGAGGACAGGATCAGGATTCAAAATGACCTGGAGAGATTGGAGAGATGGACCAAAGCCAACAAAATTAATTTCAACAGAGGGTAATGTAAGGTCCTGCACTGAGGCAGAAAAAATTGGAAAGCACAAATATAGGATGGGGGACACGTGGCTGGATAACAGTCTGTGTGAAAGGGATCTAGGAGTCTTGGTGGGCCACAAACTGAACAGGAGCCAGCAGTGTGATGCGGCAGCCAAGAAAGCCAACGTGATTCTTGGTTGCATGAATAAGAGTACGGTGCCTAGATCGAGGGAGGTACTGGTAGTACTATATTCTGCATTTGTTAGGCCTCATCTGGAATAATCCTGTGTCCAATTCTGGGCACCTTAATTCAAGAAGGAGATGGACAAGCTGGAGGGTGTCCAAAGGAGGGCGACCAAAATGGTGAAGGGTCTGGAAGCCATGAAGCCCTATGAGGAGCGGCTGAGGGATCTGGGGATGTTTAGTCTGCAGAAGAGAAGGTTAAGAGGGGACGTGAGAGCCACGTTTAAATATTTGAAAGTATGTCGTACGGAGGGTGGAGCAAGCTTGTTTTCTGCTGCTCCAGAGACCAGGACAAGGAGCAATGGATTCAAGCTGCAGGAAAGGAGATTCCACTTGAACCTCAGGAAGAACTTTCTGGCTGTCAGGGCTGTCCGGCAGTGGAATATGGAGTGTGGTGGGGGTCTCCTCCTTCTTTGGAGGTATTTTAGCAGAGGCTGGGTGGTCATCTGTTGGGAATGCTTTGATGTGGGTTCCTGCATGGCGGAAAGGGGGTTGGACTGGATGGCCCCTGGGGTCCCTTCCAACTGTAGGATTGTATGATTCTATCTGCTGCTGCCTCCATGGCATGTGGTGGGGTCTCCTCCTTCTTTGGAGGTTTTTAAGCAGAGGCTGGATGTCCATCTGGTGGGAATGCTTTGACAGGTGTTCCTGCATAGCAGGGGGTTGGACTGGATGGCCTCTGGGGGTCCCTTCCAACTGTAGGATTGTATGATTCTATCTGCTGCTGCCTCCATGGAGTGTGGTGGGGTCTCCTCCTTCTTTGGAGGTTTTTTAGCAGAGGCTGGGTGGTCATCTGTTGGGAATGCTTTGATGTGGGTTCCTGCATGGTGGAAAGGGGGCTGGACTGGATGGCCCCTGGGGTCCCTTCCAACTGTAGGATTGTATGATTCTATCTGCTGCTGCCTCCAAGGCGTGTGGTGGGGTCTCCTCCTTCTTTGCAGGTTTTTAAGCAGAGGCTGGGTGGCCATCTGTTGCGAATGCTTTGATGTGGGTTCCTGCATGGCGGAAAGGGGGTTGGACTGGATGCCCCCTTGGGGTCCCTTCCAACTCTAGGAGTCTGTGATTCTATGAAACGTCCATAGTGCGATAGCCATGTTAAGTGTGGAGAGGCCCTAAGAAAACAGGACATTCCTCCCCTGTCTATGACTGTCTCCTTGGACAGGGACTTTAAAGTTCGGACCAGAAGCCGGAACGGAAGCCTCATTGATATAGGGTGGCCTTGGGGTCCCCATACGTCGCAACACAGTCCAACGCCGTCCTTAGCAGCGCGCCTCCCTGAAGGGAAGAGCGCGCTGCGTTGCGCCCAGAGGCCAGGAGGTGGCGGTGGAGGGTCCCGGTCGCCCCTCTCTCCCTTCCTCCCTTCCTCCTCCTCCTCCTCCTCCTCGGAGCCGTGACGTTTGAGGGCCGGGCCAGCGGAGGGAGGAGGAGAGAGAGGGCCGGCCCGGCCGGATCGCTCGCCACCCAGCCCGCCTGCTCGCCCACGGGCTGGGAGGAGGAGCCGCCGGCCTCGGGGGCTCTCCAAAGAGGCGCTCGCCTCCGCCGCCCTCCGCGTCCTCCTGCGCCGGTGGATCGGGCCCTGGGGCGCCTGGAGCCCGAGGGGGGCGGTAAGCCAGGGGACGGGGCGGGGGGCGGGCGGGGGGGTCTCCCGGGGGCGGCAGGGCCTCGCTGTCGAGGGTCCCCCCCCGGCCTCTCCAGATGCGCCCTCGGCGGCGCCTTTGCGCGCCCCCTGCGCCCCTTCCCCCTCCGCCCCTGGCCTGCCCTGCAGGGGGGTCCGCCGCTGCCTCCGGGGCAGAGAGCGGGAGGGGGTCCCCCCCAAAACCAAGGGGGTCCCCCCCAAATAAAGCCCCCCCTCCCCGCATTGCATAGCCCCTTTTCTCTCTCTGTTGGAGAGCTTGCGGCGGATCTCAGTCTGAGCCCCCCTTTCCCCTCCGAATGCATTAAGGTCTGGTTGACTTAGTAGTGGAGGATGATGGGTGCTGCAATCCCCATGCATCGGGGGACTGGGTGAATGACTCCTTTTTTCCAGGGCTCTGGAGTCTCGTTTTTAGAGGATGGTGGGTGCTGCAATCCCCATGGATCTAGGGAGGGGGAAAACTGGGTGCGTGACTCCTTTTTTCCAGGTCTCTGGAGTCTCGTTTTTAGAGGATGATGGGTGCTGCAATCCCCATTCATCTAGGGAGGGGGGAAACTGGGTGCATGACTCCTTTTTTCCAGGTCTCTGAAGTCTCGTTTTTAGAGGATGATGGGTGCTGCAATCCCCATGCATCTTGGGGGAACTGGGTGCGTGACTCCTTTTTTCCAGGTCTCTGAAGTCTCGTTTTTAGAGGATGATGGGTGCTGCAATCCCCATTCATCTAGGGAGGGGAAAGAACTGGGTGCATGACTCCCTTTTTTCCAGGTTTCTAGAGTCTCGTTTTTAGAGGATGATGGGTGCTGCAATCCCCATGCATCTGGGGGAAACTGGGTGCGTGACTCCTTTTTTCCAGGTCTCTGGAGTCTCGTTTTTAGAGGATGATGGGTGCTGCAATCCCTATGCATCTAGGGAGGGGAAAGAACTGGGTGCGTGACTCCCTTTTTCCAGGTCTCTGGCGTCTCGTTTTTAGAGGATGATGGGTGCTGCAATCCCCATACATCTGGGGGGAACTGGGTGCATGACTCCTTTTTTCCAGGTCTTTGGAGTCTCGTTTTTAGAGGATGATGGGTGCTGCAATCCCCATGCATCTAGGGAGGGGGAAACTGGGTGCGTGACTCCCTTTTTTCCAGGGCTCTGTTTTTTGGGTTAGGGTTGTGGATCCCCCTGGAAAGATCCCCTCCCTGCTGAGTCAAAGGCCTTCGCTCTGTTGCTGGGCTCTGACTGGCAGCCGCTTTGGTTCTTCCAGGGTTAGTTCCTGAAGCGTTTCCCACCTGGAGGAAGGAAACTGAGCGTGGAGGGAGGGAGACCCTTGAGTGGTCCGTCTAGGCCAGTGTTGGCAACTCTGGCTGGCAGCGTCAGTTAATTTTGTTAGCCCGACGTGGCACTGGCTGGTGTGGGCCTGTGTGTGAAACCGGGACCTGTTGCACAGGAAGGAAGGAAGTGGCCTTTAGGATGAGTCAGCCTTTCGGGGTGCCCGTCTAGGCCAATGGGTCCACCTCTGGCCGGCAGCTGTGTCTCTCCGGTGTGGTTTCGGGCTAGGTTTCTTTTCTCTGGGGCCATTATTTGGTGTCGTAGGAAGCGAAAAGAGCCGCCTTTCTGCTGGGTGAGAGTTTTGGGTGGCCCATCTAACCCAGTATTTCCAACTCTGGCTGGCAGCAGGTTTCTTCTCCTCGAGATGTCACTGGGGGTTGAACCCAGGATCTTCTGCAGAGGAGGACAGGAAGTTGGAGTTAGACTGAATCAGAGACCCTTTGGGAGTCCATTCAGTTTAGTGTTGCCAACTCTGGCTGGCAGCCTTGGCTCACCAATACTGAATTGGAGGCCCTTTGGGAGTCCTGTTTAGTATTGCCAACTCTGGCTGGCAGCCTTGGCTCCCCAACATAAATACTGGAGGCCTTTTGGGAGTCCAGTTTAGTGTTGCCAACTCTGGCTGGCAGCCTTGGCTCACCAACGTAAATACTGGAGGCCTTTTGGGAGTCCAGTTTAGTGTTGCCAACTCTGGCTGGGAGCCTTGGCTCCTCAACATAAATACTGGAGGCCTTTTGGGAGTCCAGTTTAGTGTTGCCAACTCTGGCTGGGAGCCTTGGCTCCCCAACATAAATACTGGAGGCCTTTTGGGAGTCCAGTTTAGTGTTGCCAACTCTGTCTGGCAGCCTTGGCTCACCAACATAAATACTGGATTAGAGATTTTTTGGAAGTCCATTCAGTTTAGTATTGCCAACTCTGACTGGCAGCAGACAGGGCTCTTTTAACAGGTCTTGGGGTGGGATTCGCCTCCAGGCCCTACCTGGGACCCTCTGCGTGGAGGAATGGGAGCCACGTAGACCAGCCTTCCCGACTCTGAACGGCAGCATCAGCGTCTCTCCAAAGTTCCAGGTCAGGATTCGTTCTCACACCCTCCTTTAGTCCTCCCTCTTGGTGGCCTCCCATACAGCAAGATCCAACCTGCTTAGCCTCCCGATTTGGAAAGCAATGCATGATCCCAGCCGGCGAGTTTCGCGGGTGGAATTTCTGGATTTTCCGCTCCCTCGGCTCCCCGGCCCTTCCTTGGCGCTGCTGCCGGCCGAGCCGGCTGGGTGAATTCCACCGGGGGCAAATGAGGTCAGGACTTCGTTAGCCTCGGCTCCAAAGATCAGGTCGGATGAGGCCTGCTTGGCCGCCTCTTGTCTTCTTCTTCTTCAGCTGCCGCCCTTCCGCACTGGACGGTTATACCACTTTCATTCCACTTTATCTGCCATCAGGTCTGCCTCCCATGGAAGCCTGGGATTTGCAGTTTGGGGAGGTGTACTTAGAATCCTTGGCCAGGAAAGAGCTCTAGTGCCTCCTGAAACTGAAAAATCTTGGTATCTCAAGGAGGCATTTAAAGAGGGATCAAACTGCTATAATTTTCCAGTGCGGAAGGTCTTTGGTGGCATTGGGTGGAATTCCCGTCCTTCCTGCTATTTGTTCCCCTTCCTATTTTTATATTATATTTATATATTTATATTTTTATATTTTTATATTTTATATATATATATATATATATATTATTTTATATATATATATATATATATATATAAATTATTTTACATTTATTTATATATGTATAGATATAAATTATTTTACATTTATTTATATATGTATATATAAATATTTATATATAACATATATTCTCTCATATATATGTGTGTGTGCGTGCATATATTCAAATATACATGTATGTGTATATATATGAATATATATATTTAATATATAAATATATATATTATTTTACATTTATTTGTATATGTATATATAAATATTTATATAACACACACACATATATATATGCATATAATATATATATGCAAATATGCATATAATATATGCATATTTGAATATATGCACACACACATATATATGAGAATATATATTTATATCATATTTCTGTTTTTTTAATTTATTTACGCTCAGGTTTCGTTCCCCAACTCTGGGAATCCAGGCAGCTTCCAAAACCCGAAAGAGATTTAAAAAGCCAAAATAGCAACAAAAAAAACCCCGCAATATTATTACCGTTATTGTCAAAAAAATTTACATACAAAAATAGGAGACAAATAAGATTTGCAAGAAAAATTAAACACCAAAAAAAAAGGAAATATAAAAATATGATAAAATGTTGAATTTTAAATAGACACGAATAAAAAATTATTTAGATATTTAAGTATTTAAATGTCTAGATAAACGTCTCAATTGAATATTTAAGTGTCTTTTTGACTTTTGTTTTTATTGCAAATGTAGATAAAAGGAAAACATAAATAATATATATATAAATAAATATATATATACATTCGGCTTTTAAACTTGTCCTTGATATTTCTAAATAAAGTTAAATTAAGACTTTTTTTTTAGAAAATAGGTACAAATTTTAAGAAAAATAGGCAATGATGAAGACAATTATTTTGCAAAAAAATTGAAACGAGCCCAGCGTAGGAAAAGCATGCAAAAATGTGGGTTTTGTGGCGGGAGTTTGCAACAGAGGAAAAAAAGAGAGAAAAATAAGAGCGAATTTTGCACTTTTGCGACTTCCTTTGCTGAGCGTCCGACGGCTTCGCGTCCTTCCTGCTTGCAATCTGGGTGCCGGAAGTGCCTCAGAACCCTTTCAAGACCTTTAAAATGTGCTAAAAAATGCATTTGAGCCGCTGAGCCAACCTGGTGTGGTTGGTTTTAGTGTTGCGTTAGGACTACCGGGAGGCTCGAGTTCGAATCCCCGCTCAGCCCTGGGTGACTGGGGACGTTTAGCCTGGAGGAGAGAAGGTGACGAGAAGGGGGACGTGATAGCCGCGTTTAAATATTTGAAGGGACGTCGTGTCGAGGACGGAGCCAGCCTCTTTTCTGCTGTTCGCGAGACGAGGATGCGGAGCAATGGATTCAAATTTGAGTAACAGCAATTCTGCCTGAATATTAGGAAGAAATTGGTAAGGGTAGTTCGATAGTGTGATAAGGTTGGACGGTCGTCTAGTGGGAATGCTTGGGTGGTGTCTGATGTGGGGAGTTGGACTGGATGACCTCGTGGGGACCTCTTCCAACTCTATGATCGTAGGCAGAGTCACACTCTCTCAGCCTCAGGAGGCTGCACTGGTGCTAAAACTTCTTCCGAATAAGCTTTCCCCGTGAGAGGGAGGGCAAGAAATATAGAGAGTTAGGGGAAAAGAGTGTTTGTTTGTTTTTAAGGACCTGTGCAGCAAAAGGAAAAAAAAACATAAATAAATGTGGGGAGAGGAAGAGACCTGTGAAGCCTGAAAGCTTGCACTCTTTAATGTTCCATCCGGCAGGATAGGTCTGAAGAAATTTGGAAGCTCTTCTAATTACTTAATGAAGTGGGAGTTTACATTTTAAAAAAGAAAAAGAGAGAGGAAGGAAGGAAAAGGAAAATGAGGCGAGGAAGAGACCTGTGAAACCTGAAAGCTTGCACTCATAAATGTTCCATCTGGCAGGATAGATCTGAAGAAATTTGGAAGCTCTTTAACGACTTAACGAAGATTGGGGAGGGGGAGTTTAAGTTTAAAAAAGAAAGAGGGGAGGGAAGGAAGAGGAAAATGAGGTGAGGAAGAGACCTGTGAAACCTGAAAGCTTGCTCTCATAAATGTTCCATCTGGCAAGATCGGTCCAAAGAAATTTGGAAGCTCTTTAACTGCTTAACGAAGATTGGGGAGTGGGAGTTTAAATTTAAAAAAGAAAAAGAGAGAGGAAGGAAAGAATAGGAAAATGAGGCGAGGAGGAGACCTGTGAGACCTGAAAGCTTGCGCTCATAAATGTCCCATCCGGCAAGGTAGATCTGAAGAAATTTGGAGGCTCTTTAACTGTGTAACTGAGATTTGGGAGCTAGAGAGAGGACTTTAAATTTTAAAAAGAAAGAGAAGAAAGTGGGGTGATGAAGTGACCTGTGAAACCTGAAAGCTTGATCTCATAAATGTTCCATCTGGCAGGATAGGTCTGAAGAAATTTGGAAGCTCTTTAATTGCTTAACTGAGATTTGGGAGCTAGAGAGAGGAGTTTAAATTTTAAAAAAGAAAAAGGGAGAGGAAGGAAGGAAAGTGAGGTGAGGAAGAGACCTGTGAAACCTGAAAGCTTGCTCTCATAAATGTTCCATCCGGCAAGGTAGATCTGAAGAAATCTGGATGCTCTTTAACTACTTAACGAAGATCGGGGAGTGGGAGTTTAAATTTAAAAAAGAAAAGAGAGAGGAAGGAAGGAAAAGGAAAATGAGGCGAGGAAGAGACCTGTGAGACCTGAAAGCTTGCTCTCATAAATGTTACATCCGGCAGGATAGATCTAGAGAAATTTGGAGGCCCTTTAACTGCTTAACTGAGATTTGGGAGCTCGAGAGAGGAGTTTAAATTTTAAAAAAGAAAAAACAGAGAGGAAGGAAGGAAAAGGAAAGTGAGGTGAGGAAGAGACCTGTGAAACCTGAAAGCTTGCTCTCATAAGTGCTGCATCCGGCAAGATAGAGCTGAAGAAATTTGGAAGTTCTTTAACTACTTAACGAAGATTGGGGAGGGGGAGTTTAAATTTAAAAAAGAAAAAGAGAGAGGAAGGAAGGAAAAGGAAAGTGAGGTGAGGAAGAGACCTGTGAAACCTGAAAGCTTGCTCTCATAAGTGCTGCATCCGGCAAGATAGAGCTGAAGAAATTTGGAAGTTCTTTAACTACTTAACGAAGATTGGGGAGGGGGAGTTTAAATTTAAAAAAGAAAAAGAGAGAGGAAGGAAGGAAAAGGAAAGTGAGGTGAGGAAGAGACCTGTGAAACCTGAAAGCTTGCGCTCATATATGTCCCATCCAGCAGGGTGGATCTGAAAAATTTGGAAGCCCTTAATTACTTAGTGTTATTCTCTGCTTTTAAACGATCGTCCGCTCAAACAATCCCCCCCCCATTTGGGAAAGAATATTTTGAATATTATGAACCGTGCGTAGCCCAAATGTCAGCATTCGGAAGACGAGTTGGAGACCTGTGCTTTCAGAGAACGACATATAAATTTAGGCTTATTAACTAAGAGTGGGGAGCGGGAGGGAGGGAGAGAGAGGAGTTTGAATTTTAAAAAGAAAGAGAAGAAAGTGGGGTGAGGAAGAGACCTGTGAGACCTGAAAGCTTGCTCTCATAAGTGCTGCATCTGGCACGATAGATCTGAAGAAATTTGGAGGCTCTTTAACTGCGTAACTGAGATTTGGGAGACAGGAGTTTAAATTTTGAAAAAGAAAAAGAGAGAGGAAGGAAGGAAAAGGAAAATGAGGCGAGGAAGAGACCTGTGAAACCTGAAAGCTTGCACTCATAAATGTTCCATCTGGCACGATAGATCTGAAGAAATTTGGAGGCTCTTTAACTGCGTAACTGAGATTTGGGAGACAGGAGTTTAAATTTTGAAAAAGAAAAAGAGAAAGGAAGGAAGGAAAAGGAAAATGAGGCGAGGAAGAGACCTGTGAAACCTGAAAGCTTGCACTCATAAATGTTCCATCTGGCACGATAGATCTGAAGAAATTTGGAAGCTCTTTAACTGCTTAACTGAGGTTTGGGAGACAGGAGTTTAAATTTTAAAAAAGAAAAAGAGAAAGGAAGGAAGGAAAAGGAAAGTGAGGTGAGGAGGAGACCTGTGAAATCTGAAAGCTTGCTCTCATAAGTGCTGCATCCGGCAAGGTAGATCTGAAGAAATTTGGAGGCTCTTTAACTGCTTAACGAAGATTTGGGAGACAGGAGTTTAAATTTTAAAAAAGAAGAAGAGAGAGGAAGGAAAGAAAAGGAAAATGAGGCGAGGAAGAGACCTGTGAAACCTGAAAGCTTGCTCTCATAAGTGCTGCATCCGGCAAGGTAGATCTGAAGAAATTTGGAGGCTCTTTAACTGCGTAACTGAGATTTGGGAGCCAGAGAGAGGACTTTAAATTTTAAAAAGAAAGAGAAGAAAGTGGGGTGAGGAAGAGACCTGTGAGACCTGAAAGCTCGCTGTCATAAACGTCCCATCCAGCAGGGTAGATCTGAAGAAATTTGCAAGCCCTTAATTACTTAATTTTCCTCTATGAACTCTGCTTTTAAACCCTCATCTGCTCAGACAATTTTTTCGAAAGAATATTTTGAATATCGCGAAAAGCACGCAGCTCTGTGAAGACGACGCAGAGACTTAATTTTTAGAGAACGGCATAGACAAAATACGAACTAAATTAACGAACTGTTCACTAGCATAGCTTAAGATTGGGAGTGGGAGCAAGAGAGCATAGCTTATTAACTAAGATGGGGAGCAGGAGTGAAAGAGAGAGGAGTTTAAATTAGGAAAACGGAGGGAAACGAGGTGTGACGAAGAGACCTGTGGAATCCGAAAGCTTGTTGTCATAAATGCTCCGTTGCAAAAAAAAAAAAAAAAAGGAGAGGAAAAGGAAGTTGCGGTTTTGCTTCTTCTCGTCCGCACTGCCGTTTCCGGCCCAAAAGGGCCTCCGTGCATTAGCATAACCTTTTGCAAAATATATATATATATATATATATTTGTGCAATTTAGTCGTGCAGCTTTGCTTCTTCATCCCATAACAAAAGGGGAAGGAAGCGTGCGAGAGAGAGCCCCCCCCCGCCGACTGGTTTCCTGGACTTTTTTTGTTTTATTTGCGCGTCCAGGAATCCAAAGCGGCGACAAGGGCGGCTGAGATAGCCAAAGGGCGTTTTGTAATCTGCCAAACACCCAGCCTTGCCCTTTTTTGTGTGGGTCACGGGTTCAAATTCTCCCATTTGGGGGCAGGGAACAGAGTGCAAACCTCCAGCTCAGCGAGGAGCACTTTAGCAATAATTCCAAAGGCTTGGGAGACGTAGTTTCCATGGGTGAAGCGTCAACGTTGCTTTAAAGCTTCTCTTTAAAGGCCTCCGTGAGATGAATTTGATGCTGAAAACTTGCAAAGTGTGTGTGTGTGTGTGTGTGTGTGTGTGTCTTTTCTTAATTAGCTTCCTCCTTTCATAGATTCCTAGGGTTGGAAGGGACCCCAGGGGTCATCCAGTCCAACCCTCTTTCCACCATGCAGGAAGGCCTCCCTTGGACGGATGGCCACCCAGCCTCGGATTAAAAGCCCCCAAAGAAGGAGGAGACCCCACCACACTCCATTTTCCACTGCTGGACAGCCCTGACAATCAGCAGTTCAAATGGAATCTCCTTTCCTGCAGCTTGAATCCATTGCTCCTTGTCCTGGTCTCTGGAGCAGCAGAAAACAGGCTGGCTCCAGCTTCGACATGACATCCCTTCAGATATTTAAGTGTGGCTTTCATGTCCCCTCTTCACCTTCTCTTCTGCAGACTAAACATCCCCAGCTCTCTAAGTCTATCCTCATAGGGCTTCATGGCTTCCAGACCCTTCACCATTTTGGTCTCTCTTCTCTGGACGCCTTCCATCTTTTTCATCTCCTTCTTGAAATGAGGTGCCCAGAACTGGACACAGGATTATTCCAGATGAGGCCTAACCAATGCAGAATAGAACGGTACCATCCCCTCCCTCGATCTAGACACCATACTCCTATTGATGCCACCAAGAATCGCATTGGCTTTCTTGGCTGCTGCATCACACTGCTGGCTCATGGTCAGCTTGTGGTCCACAAAGACTCCCAGATCCCTGTCACATGAACTGTTATCCAGCCAGGCGTCCCCCATCTTATATTTGTGCATTCCATTTTTTCTTCCCTGGATTTAGGACCTTACGTTTGTCCCTGTTGAGATTCATTTTGTGAGCCTTGGCCCAGCTCCCCAATCTGTCCAGGTCATTTTGAACCCTGATCCTGCCCTCTGGGGTATTGGCAACCCTTCCCAATTTGGGGTCATCTGCAAATTTGATCAGCCTGCCCTCCACTCCTTCATCCAGCCAGTGTCCAGTTCTGGGCACCTCAATTCAAGAAGGATGTAGACAAACTGGAAGCTGTCCAGAGGAGGGCGACCAAAATGGAGGAGCGTCTGGAAGCCATGAAGCCCTCTTAGGGATCTGGGGATGTTTAGTCTGCAGAGGAGAAGGTTAAGAGGGAACATGAGAACCATTCCTAAATATTTGAAGGGATGTCATGTCGAGGAGGGAGCCAGCTTGTTTTCTGCTGCTCCAGAGACTAGGACAAGGAGCTATGGAATGGCTCCAGGAAAAGACATTCCAGCTGAACCTCAGGAAGAACTTCAGAGCTGTTCGACAGTGGGATCTGCTGCTGCCTCCATGGAGTGTGCTGGGGTCTCCTTCTTCTTTGGAGGTTTTAAAGCAGAGGCTGGGGGACATCTGTCCAAGGGAGGGCTTGGATGGGGTCTTCCTCCATGGCAGAAGGGGGTTGGACTGGATGGCCCCTGGGGGTCTCTTCAAACTCTATGCCTCCATGATTCTATGAACATTGTAGTTTTAGTTCAGCTTAGCTTGGCGTTAGCTTGAGCTATATCATTTATGTATAGAGTTGGCCCTCCTCGTTTGCAAGTTTAATTTTCCACAGATTTGATTATTTGCAAATTTCTCCCACCTCTCCCCCATCTCAAGGGGCCTCTTTTCCAGGGGAACCTTCCTTCCTGGTGGCTCCGATCAGGCTCTGCTCTGGTCCTTGTCCTCCACCAGCTACGGATGGATCACAGCCGAATTTCCCAGCACCCCAAACCCTTCCCTTGCCCAATGCCCATCATCCCCTACATTGGGCAAGGGAAGGGTTTGGAGTGCTGAGAAATGAGGTTATAGGGCCACGATGCCCACCCACGGCCTTCTGTGATCTGGCTGGACCCTGGGTGCCCACTTTCCCAACCATTTGCTTCTAGCCAAAACATAGACACGGAGGAGAATGGAGGGTTATTGCTAACTTGGAGGAAAGCCGGGCCAAAGCGAACGAAATTAATTTTAACAGGGGGAAATGTAAGGTCAGAAAAAATGGAAGGCACAAATATAGGAAGGGGGATGCGTGGCTGGATAGCCATCCGTGTGAAAGGGAGTCTTGGAAGATCACAAGCCGAACATGAGCCAGCAGTGTGATGCAGCAGCTAAAGAAACCAATGTGATCCTTGGCTGCATCAATGGGAGTAGGATGTCCAGATTGAGGGAAGTAATAGTCCCACTCTATCCTGCTTTGGTTAGACCTGGAACAATCCTGTCTCCAGTTCTGCGCACCTCAATTCAAGAAGGAGATGGAGAAGCTGGAAGGTGTCCAGAGGACGGTGAGCAAAATGATCGAAGGCCTGGAAACCATGGAGCCCTATGAGGAGCATCTTAGGGGACTGAGGATGTTTAGCCTGGAGAAGAGAAGGTTAAGGGGGGACATGACAGCCATGTTTAAATATTTGGAGGGACGTCATGTTGAAGACGGAGCCAGCTTGTTTTCTGCTGCTCCAGAAACCAGGACACGGAGCAATGGATACAGGAAAGGAGATTCTATCTAAACCTTAGGAAGAACTTTCTGATTGTAAATAGCAATTGGGAAGTGGAATCCGCTGCTGCTGCAATAGAGTGCGGCTGAATTATCTTTTATTTTTTGGAATTTTTTAAACAGAGTCTGGATGAGAATTTCACAGCGTCTTACTGAATGGCAGAAAAAAGGGGTTTGACTGGATGGCCCCTTAGGGTCTCTTCCAACTACGATCCTATGACATTCTATAGCATTAAAAACCCTTTGCCAAAAAAAAAAAAAAAAGAAATTCAATGCCAGAGGCTTTCTTAACGGAGATGCGCATATAGATTACAATAGGAAGCCGAGAAGCAACCGATTTGCATTTTTCCCAAGTAATTAGCGGTTGTAATCAAATCCCCAAATGAGCCATCAGCAAAAAAAAAAACCCAAAACCAAAAAAAAAACTGCATTGAAACTTGGAAAGCCGCCGCAATTCTGCCGGGGATTTTGTTCAGGAAATTTGCTGCGTTCAGGAAATTTGTTATATCTTCCAACACTCCCTTTTTAATTGTTTTTGGCCCGGAAAAGTTCCTTTTTTTTTTTCTTTTTGCAGCTGGGAGTTCTTGGCTGCTGGGTAGAAATTGTAGGATTGCGACGGCACCCCAAAGGCCTTGGTTTTTTTAGGAATATGTAATTAAAGCCCTTCCAAAATACCTAATTTTAAACCTTTAAAGGGAGAAGATTCTATTCCACACTCAAACCAGATTTAAATCCAATTTAAACCGTCCAAAGAGGGAAGCGTCAAACAGCTCTTAAGAGTCAAGAAGTTATTCCTGACGTTTAGATGAAATCTCTTTCCCTGGAGTTCGAATCCATTGCTCCGTGTCCTGGTCTCCAGAGCAGTGGAAAACAAGCTGGCTCCGTCTTCAACATGACACCCCTTCAGATATTTAAACATGGCTCTCATGTCACCGATAAACCTTCCAAGGAGACTTCTTTCCATTAGGAATCTTTGTAAAGTTTAGGTGGAATCTCTATTCCTGTAGTTTGAATCCGTTGCTCCGTGTCCTCGTCTCCGGAGCAGCAGAAAACAAGCTTGCTCCGTCTTCAATGTGACATCCCTTCAGATATTTAAACATGGCTCTCATGTCACCAATAAACCTTCCAAGGAGACTTCTTTCCATCAGGAAGTTCTTCGTAAAGTTTAGGTGGAATCTCTATTCCTGTAATTTGAATCCATTGCTCCGTGTCCTCGTCTCCGGAGCAGCGGAAAGCAAGCTGGCTCCGTCTTCAACATGACACCCCTTCAGATATTTAAACATGGATCTCATGTCACCAATAAACCTTCCAAGGAGACTTCTTTCCATCAGGAAGCTCTTTGTAAAGTTTAGGTGGACTCTCTATTCCTGCAGCTTGAATCCATTGCTCCTTGTCCTGGTTTCCAGAGCAGCAGAAAACAAGCCCTCTCCCTCCTCAACATGACACCCCTTCAGATATTTAAATATGGCTCTCATGTCCCCTCTTAACCTTCTCTTCTGCAGAATAAACATCCCCAGCTCCCTCAACAGTTCCTCAGAGGGCTTCATGGCTTCCAGACCCTCCACCATTTTGGTCCCCCTCCTTTGGTCCATCTCCTTCTTGACATGAGGTGCCCAGAACTCGAAACAGGATTATTCCAGGTGGGGTGTGACCAACGCAGAATAGAGTCGGACCATTACGTCTCTCAGTCTGGACACCATACTCCTATTGATGCAACCAAGAATCGCATTGGGCTTTTTAGCTGACGCATCACACTGCTGGCTCATATTCAGCTTGTGATCCACCAAGACTCCTTCCACATAGACTGTTATCCAGCCACATGTCCCCCATATTTGTGCATCCCTTTTTTCTTCTTCTGACCTTACATTTCTCCCTCTCAAAATTCATTTTTATTAGCCTTGGCCCAGCTCTCCAATCTCTCAAGGTTGTTTTGGATTCCGATCCTGTCCTCTGGTCTCAAGTGAAGTCCACTCTGAAGTCCTCTGGCCATTTTTTGCAGAAGCAGAAGCGTGACGGGGTTGCCGTAACAACCAGAACAACGGATATTGTTCCGGAACGCACATATTTCTCTCCTCTCCAACCAGGTCTGTGTGAATATTGTTTTCTTTTGCAAAGCTCACCTGGGCACCTACCCAAGACGAGAGAGGGAGAAATATTAACGCTTCACTCACCTGGTTAGAACAAGGTGGGTGGACTTTGGAGACCCAAAACACACCTTGGCACCAGGGCGGAGGACCAAAGTTGGGTGTCGTGCAACACAACCCACACAAAAAGAGTTGTCACTCTTCCAATATTCTGAAAAATGACGTTCAGAACCCCAAAACGGAGATATTTTA
This sequence comes from Ctenosaura bakeri, assembly GCA_948474755.1. Classification (NCBI taxonomy): domain Eukaryota; kingdom Metazoa; phylum Chordata; class Lepidosauria; order Squamata; family Iguanidae; genus Ctenosaura; species Ctenosaura bakeri. The sequence goes on along the minus strand of CAOLHI010003701.1, from coordinate 18,946 downwards.
AGTCCTCCTTCCAGAGGGTGTGAAGAATCGAGAGGGAACTGGGAGCCTTTGGGTGGAGGAAAGATCTTGAGATCTTCCAGAGAGGTCCTTCTGGCAGTCCTACCACCTTCACAGGTGTGGTTGGGGAGAAAATAGGACAAGGTCTTTTTGGTGGCTGCTCCAAAACTATGGAACTCCCAAAATGACCTAGACGGATTAGAGAGGAGGTGAAGGGTGGACATGAGAGCCATGAAGGCCCATGAGGAGTGGTTGAGGGAGCTGGGGATGTTTAGCCTGCAGAAGAGAACATTAAGAGGGGACATGAGAGCCAGGTTTAAATATTTGGAAAGGATGTCACGTTGAGGACGGAGCAAGCTTGTTTTCTGCTGCTCCAGAGACGAGGATACGGAACAATGGATTCAAGCTGCAGGAAAGGAGATTCCACCTGAACCTCAGGAAGACCTTCCTTGATGGTCAGAGCTTGTTTTCTGCTGCTCCAGGGACCAGGACAAGGAGCAATGGATTCCAGCTGCAGGAAAGAAGATTCCACCTGAACCTCAGGAAGAACTTCCTGATGGTCAGAGCTGTCCAGCAGTAGAAAATGGAGTATGGTGGAGTCTCCTCCTTCTTTGGAGGCTTTTAAGTACAGATTAGGTGGCCATCTGTTGGGAATGCTTTGAGGTGTGTTGAACTAGATGGCCCCTGGGATCTCTTCTATGATTCTAAGATCTTGAGATCTTCAACAGGGGTCCTTCTCTCCGTCCTACCACCTTTGCCAGCATGGTTGGTGGGGAAATGAGGCGGGGTCTTTTCGGTGGTGGGTCCTCCAAAGCTATGGAGCTCCCTTCCTATCCAAAAAGTGGTATTTCCCCACATAACACCTGCCCATGTCTTGAAATGTTGTAGAGAAGGTCTTCTTCTCTGTGTCCCACCACCTTCACAGGTAGTGGAACTCAAGAAATGGGGACTTTTTGGTGGCTACTTCCAACTTATGGAATGACCTACCTGTTGGAAGAACTGTCTCTCCCTATCTAACACTTGCCTTTGTCTTGAGATCTTGAGGGGAAAGTCTTCTTCTCTCTGTCCCACCACCTTCACAAGTAGTGGGAACTCAAGAGAAGAGGTCTTCTTATGGAATTACCTTCCTATCCGAAGAACTGTCTCTCCCTATGTAATGGTGGCCTGTGTCTCGAGATCTTGTAGGAAAGGTCTTCTTCTCTCTGACCAAAATGGTTGGAAGCCTGGACACCATGAAGCCCTCTGAGGAGCATCTTAGGGGGTTGGGGATGTTTAGTCTGCAGAAGAGAAGGTTAAGAGGGGACAGGATAGCCATGTTTAAATATTTGAAGGGATGCCACGTTGAAGATGGAGCAAGCTTGTTTTCTGCTGCTCCAGAGGTGAGGACACGGAGCAATGGATTCAAGCTGCAGGAAAGGAGATTCCACCTGAACCTCAGGAAGAACTTCCTGATGGTCAGAGCTGTCCGGCAGTGGAATATGGAGTGTGGTGGGGTCACCTCCTTCTTTGGAGGTTTTTAAACCATCTGTCCAAGGGAGGGCTTTGGTTCTGCCTTCTCGCATGGCAGAAGGGGGTTGGACTGGATGGCCCCTGGGGTCCCTTCCAACTCTGTGATGGTGTGAGCCACCAGTTTGTCCTTCAAACAGGCGGTGATGCATCACATCCCTTTGCTAGATTGCATATCTTTCCCGGAACCTCGAGGGAGGCCTTCAGATTATCTCTTCTCCAAACGACGTCAAGGACTTTCGAAGCTATTAAAGGCTAATATCTCTTCGCATCCTTGAGATCTCTTCAGCCAGATGCTGTTGGGAAATATTGAAAATTTAAAAAATTAATGCACGGAGGGAGGGGGCTGTGTTTTCAATGGGGGAGAACTTTGGATTTGGAATTGGTTGACCGACCGAACCCAAAGAGTGCTCCTCACCCATGGCTCCTCTTCATCCTGGGGAGACGTGACTTTTGGGGTACCACCAGGTTCTCTCCTGGGCCCAGGGCTGTCCAACATCTCCATCCATGACTTGGATGAAGGAGTGGAGGGCAGGCTGATCAAATTTGCAGATGACACCAAACTGGGAGGGGTGGCTAACACACCAGAGGACAGGATCAGGATTCAAAATGACCTTCAAAGATTGGAGAGCTGGGCCAAAGCCAACAGAATGGATTTCAACAGAGAGAAATGTAAGGTCCTGCACTTAGGCAGAAGAAATGGAACAGACAAATATAGGATGGGGGGACATGTGACTGGATAACAGTCCATGTGAACGGGATCCAGGAGTCTTGGTGGACCACAAGCTGGACATGAGCCAGCAGTGTGATGCAGCAGCTAAAAAGACCAACACGGTTCTTGGTTGCATCAATAGGAGTCTGGTGTCTAGATCGAGGGAGGTAATGGTACCACTCTATTCTGCATTAGTTAGGCCTCATTTGGAATAATCCTGTGTCCAGTTCTGGGCACCTCAATTCAAGAAGGATGTCGACAAGCTGGGTCCAGAGGAGGGCGACCAAAATGGTGGAGGGTCTGGAAAACATAAAGCCCTATGAGGAGAGGCTGAGAGAGCTGGGGATGTTTAGTTTGCAGAAGAGAAGGTGAAGAGGGGACATGATAGCCATGTTTAAAGGGATGTCATGTTGAGGATGGAGCAAGCTTGTTTTCTGCCGCCCCAGAGACGAGGACAAGGAGCAATGGATTCAAGCTGCAGGAAAGGAGAACAGTGGAATATTCTGCTGCCTCCATGGAGTGTGGTGGGGTCTCCTCCTTCTTTGGAGGCTTTTAAACAGAGGCTGGATGGCCATCTGTCGGGAATGCTTTGATGGGTGTTCCTGCATAGCAGGGGGTTGGACTAGATGGCCTCTGGGGTCTCAAGCTGCAGGAAAGGAAGTTCCACCTGAACCCCAGGAAGAACTTCCTGGTGGTCAGAGCTGTCCGGCAGTGGAATATGAAGTGTTATGGACTCTCCTCCTTCTTTGGAGGCTTTTAAGCAGAGACTGGATGGGAATGCTCTGATGGGTGTCCCTGCATAGCAGTGGGTTGGACTGGATGACCCCTGGGGGTCCCTTCCAACTCTACGATTCTATGATTCCTTACCCAAAAAATACACTCCCAAGTGTCAGGGTTCGTTTGCATATTTGGTTTCCGGATTAGGGGCGCTCAATCTCTGTTCCTCAATCTCATTTCCCTAATTAAGAGAGGAAGAATCGTTATCTCTTAATTTCCAAAAAAGGAAAATAAGATTCTCTGCATGCGTTTCAGTGACAAGCTGTGAGCAATTGTGGTTGATATATAAACGCGTAAATAATTAATAGCTTTCAAGTTCGGGCCTGGAAACCTCGGGGAACGGGGTGGTCTGGGCGACCCTAAAACCGGATTGCAGCTGCTTTACTCTGTAGGGGATGATGGGAACTGTAGTCCAACAACCCGCTTATGCCCTTCGGAGCCAAAGCAGCTCAGCGGAGAGGCATTGCAGGCCCTAAAACTGGATTGCAGCGGCTTTACTCCATAGGGGATGATGGGAACTGTAGTCCAACAACCGCTTATGCCCTTCGGAGCCAAAGCAGCTCAGCGGAGAGGCATCGCAGACCCTGAAACTGGATTGCAGCGGCTTTACTCCATAGGGGATGATGGGAACTGTAGTCCCAACAACCTGCTTATGCCCTTCGGAGCCAAAGCAGCTCAGCGGAGAGGCATTGCAGACCCTAAAACCGGATTGCAGCTGCTTTACCCCACAGGGGATGATGGGAACTGTAGTCCAACAACCCGCTTATGCCCTTTGGAGCCAAAGCAGCTCAGCGGAGAGGCATCACAGACCCTAAAACCGGATTGCAGCTGCTTTACCCCACAGGGGATGATGGGAACTGTAGTCCAACAACCCACTCATGCCCTTTGGAGCCAAAGCAGCTCAGCGGAGAGGCATCGCAGACCCTAAAACCGGATTGCAGCTGCTTTACTCCATAGGGGATGATGGGAGCTGTAGTCCAACAACCCGCTTATGCCTTTCGGAGCCAAAGCAGCTCAGCGGAGAGGCATTGCAGACCCTGAAACTGGATTGCAGCTGCTTTACTCCATAGGGGATGATGGGAACTGTAGTCCAACAACCCGCTTATGCCCTTCGGAGCCAAAGCAGCTCAGCGGAGAGGCATTGCAGACCCTAAAACTGGATTGCAGTTGCTTTACTTCGTAGGGGATGATGGGAACTGTAGTCCAAAAAAGCTCATCTCCTTTGGAGCCCAACCGGAGTTGGCTTAATGCAGATCTTTATATAAATTTTATAAACAATGCTGAGTTTTTCTTTTTCCTTTCTAGGCTGGTGTTTTGCAACTTTATTTAAACTTCTGCAAATCCGCAATGCCTCCTCGTTGAACCGAGACCTGGTTTCGCTCCAAAGGACATAACCGCTTGTCCGACTGTCACTCCCATCATCCCCTAAAGGGTTCCTGGGGCTGCAACTGAGCCTCAAGCCCTTTGGCCATTGCTTGCACCTCACCCCATTAAAAACACTGGTTTTTCTTTTAAAAAAAATAGTCTTTTTTAGTGTCTCTTCCTCTAATTTTAGCAAAAAGAGGAACTGAGCAGCCAAGTTCCTTTTTTATTCTCCCCCCCCCAATCCGGTGACTTCCTCAGAGATCCTACGTTGCATTTTTTTTGAGGCTGATAAAATAAAATCAGCAAATCGTATGACTTGCCTTTGTTTTTGGTTTTTTTTGTCAAAAATAATCAGCTTTTATTTTTGTATTAATAATAATAATAATAATAATAATAATAATTATATTATTATTATTATTATTATTATTATTATTATTATTATTATTATTATTATTATTATTATTTCTATCCCACCTCTCCCATTCTTGCACCTTTTGCTGCATTTTTTTTATTACATGAACACACAAAGTACAAAGTGTAGAAACATATAAATGGAGCGTCTATTCACCATCTATATATAGAATCATAGAATCATAGAAATGTAGAGTTGGAGGAGACCCCCAGGGGCCATCCAGTCCAACCCCCTGCCATGCAGGAACACCCTCAAAGCTCTCCCGACAGATGGCCATCCAGCCTCTGCTTAAAAACCTCCAAAGAAGGAGAATCCTAGATATGTAGAGTTGAAAGAGGCCATCCAGGGGCCATCCAGTCCAACCCCCTCCCATGCAGGAACACCCTCAAAGCACTCCCTTGGACAGATGGCCATCCAGCCTCTGCTTAAAAACCTCCAAGGAAGGAGCCTCCATTACACTCCATGGAGGCAGCAGATTCCATTGCTGGACAGCCCTGACCATCAGGAAGTTCTTCCTGAGGTTCAGGTGGAATCTCCTTTCCCGCAGCTTGAATCCATTGCTCCTTGTCCTGGTCTCTGGAGCGGCAGAAAACAAGCTCTGACCATCAAGGAAGTTCTTCCTGAGGTTCAGGTGGAATCTCCTTTCCCGCAGCTTGAATCCATTGCTCCTTGTCCTGGTCTCTGGAGCAGCAGAAAACAAGCTTGCTCCGTCTTTGACATGACATCCTTTCAGATATTTAAACATGGCTCCCATGTCCCCTCTCAACATTCTCTTCTGCAGACTAAACATACCCAGCTCTCTAAGTCTATCCTCATAGGGCTTCATGGCTTCCAGGCCTCTCACCATTTTGGTCACCCTCCTCTGGACTTGCTCCAGATTTTCAATATCCTTCTTGAATTGGGGTGCCCAGAACTGGACACAGTATTCAAGAGGAGGTCTAACCAAAGCAGAGTAGAGTGGTACCAGCACCTCCCCCGATCTAGACACCATACTCCTATTGATGCAGCCGAGGATTGCATTGGCTTTCTTGGCTGCCGCATCACACTGCTGGCTCATCTTCACCTTCTGGTCTATGAAGACTCCGAGATCCCTTCCACACGGACTGCTATCCAGCCACGTGTCCCCCATCCTATATTTGTGGATTCCATTTCTTCTACCTAAGTGTAGGACCTTCCACTTCTCTCTGTTGGATTTCATTCTGTTCGCCTTGGCCCAGCTCTCCAACCTATCCAGGTCATTTTGAATTCTGATCCTGTCCTCTGGCGTATTAGGCACCCCTCCCAATTTGGTGTCATCTGCAGATTTGATCAGCCTGCCCTCTATTCCTTCATCCAAGTCATTGACAAAAATACTGAACAGCACTGGGCCCAGGACAGAACCCTGTGGCCCCCCGCTAGTCCCTTCTCTCCAGGAGGAAAAGCAGCCATTCGTGATCACCCTTTGGGTTCGGTCGGTCAACCAATTACAAATCCAACTGACAGTAGCCCCGTCCAGCCCACATTTTACCACCTTCCTTGCAAGAATGTCCTGGGGAACTCTGTCGAAGGCCGTCCTGAAATTGAGATATGCTGAAATCCTTACTGAAATATATATATATTAAGAAATATATTAGGAACCAGCAATACACCCATTTCCCTAAGTTAATTATTGATATATTAGGAGACAACTACTTGATGTGCCAGGAAAAAAAGTAATATACAGTATAGCTCAATGATTTACAGAAAGTGAAACCATGAAAATAGGTAACGTTGCAAAAAGACCTGGTTTGGCTCCAAAGGACGGAAGCGCTTGTCGGACTATAGTTCCCATCGTCCCCTAAAGAATTCCTGCAACTGCAACTGGCCTGGTTTGGCTCCAAAGGACGGAAGCGCTTGTTGGACTATAGTTCCCATCATCCCCTAAAGAATTCCTGCAACTGCAACTGGCCTGGTTTGGCTCCAAAGGACATAAGCGCTTGTTGGACTGTAGTTCCCATCGTCCCCTAAAGAATTCCTGCAGCTGCAACTGGCCTGGTTTGGCTCCAAAGGACACAAGCGCTTGTCGGACTGTGGTTCCCATCGTCCCCTAAAGAATTCCTGCAGCTGCAACTGGCCTGGTTTGGCTCCAAAGGACACAAGCGCTTGTTGGACTGTAGGTCCCATCATCCCCTATGGTGCGACAAAATGGCAGTTCTCTATGCATCAAATATATTTAAGTTGGGGATTTCAAGGATATCCACAAGTGTCCTCGATGCTTGAAAAGTCCTGAGTTCGAAAATATCAACCGCTCCAGTGGGCTCTAACTATATACAGAGTTGTTTGATTATTTTTTAAAACTTTTGTAAAATAAGATTTTACCCGAACTTTGTTTTAAATTCTTGCAAGCAAGGCACCCGATCCTGTCTGGTTTTGGAAGCATTACAACATCCGCCCTGGTTGATACTTGGATGGGAGACCGCCAGTGAATTCATCATCAGAATCATCATAGAGGAAGAGACCCCAGAGGCCATCTAGTCCAACCCCCGGCTATGCAGGAACACCCATCAAAGCATCCGCAACACATGGCCACCCAGCCTCTGCTTAAAAACCTCCAAAGTTGCTCTTGGCTATATTTCAGAGGAAGGAATGGGGAAAACCAACTCATCACTATGCCTTGCCTAAGAAAACTTTAAAATTCATGGGGTTGCCATAGGTTGGCAGGAAAGTTGAAGGTGTGTGCGCGCACGCACACACATGCACAAGTTGTGTGAAAGGGATCTAGCAGTCTTGTTGGATCACAAGCTGAATATGAGCCAGCAGTGTGATGCAGCAGCCAAGAAACCCAATGTGATTCCTGGTTGCATCAATAGGAGTATGGTGTCTAGATCAAGGGAGGTGATGGTACCACTCAGACCTCATCTGATATAAGCCAGTGTCCTTTTCTGGGCACCTCGTTTCAAGAAGGATATTGAGAAACTGGAGCGTGTTCAGAGGAGGGTGACCAAAATGGTGGAAGCCATGAAGCCCTATAAGGAGGGGCTTAGGCAGCTGGGGATGTTTAGCCTGCAGAAGAGAAGGTTAAGAGGGGACGTGATAGCCAGGTTTCAATATTTGAAAGGACGTCATGTTGAAGACGGAGCAAGCTTGTTTTCTGCTGCTCTAGAGACGAGGACACGGAGCAATGGATTCAAGCTGCAGGAAAGGAGAACAGTGGAATATTCTGCTGCCTCCATGGAGTGTGGTGGGGTCTCCTCCTTCTTTGGAGGCTTTTAAACAGAGGCTGGGCGGCCATCTGTCAGGAGTGCTTTGATGGGTGTTCCTGCATGGAAGGGGTTGGACTAGATGGCCTCTGGGGGTCTCTCCCAACTCTATGATTCTATAAGCCTGTTCTCTTTTGTTTTTTTTTGGTTTTTTAAAATCATATCGTGCTGCAACTTGTATGCAAGAGTTTCTGGTCCGGGTTGCAAATTTTATTTGCAATTAAAAACCAAATTAGGCCAGTGAGCTTCCTGCTGCCATGTTCTGGTCCCTGTGAGTTGCCTCCGTTGACTCTCCCTCCAACCTCAGGTTTAATTTCCTTTGTCTGGGGGTTTTCATTTTCCTATTAGGTCTTTAAGAGAAGCCGGCAGCAAAGCGAGCCAGCAATTCGGCCGGCGTTTCCCTGGAGAAGGCTGAGAGCCCATTTCCCGAGAAATAATGGCATCTCCTGACATCGATCGGGAGCAATTTAATTAATATTTCATGCCTTGCCTGGCACGCGCCCCTCCGCCCCACGTTGCAAGCTGCCCTTCCCCATATTTGCTGCAATTAATATTTCATCGCTAATGAGCCAATTCAATTCTAGGTTTGCCATGTTGAAAACTGGAAAGGGCTCCTGTACCTTTAATGGTTGTGCAGAAGAGGACATTGTGTTGCGTGTTTAGTATTTCCTGCTACAATTTCCCCTCTTTTATTCCAGAGACCTTTCCGTTTCTGAATCTGGCTACCCGAGCCAGGTTGGCGACCTTGGAGATATAAGGTTGCCATGTTGAAAACTGGAAAGGGCTCCTCTACCTTTAATGGTTGCGCAGAAGAGGACATTGTGTTGTGTGTCTAGTATTTCCTGCTACAATTTCCCCTCTTTTATTCCAGAGACCTTTCCGTTTCTGAATCTGGCTACCCGAACCAGGTTGGCGACCTTGGAGATATCTGGTTGCCATGTTGAAAACTAGAAAGGGCTCCTCTACCTTTAATGGTTGTGCAGAAGAGGACATTGTGTTGCGTGTTTAGTATTTCCTGCTACAATTTCCCCTCTTTTATTCCAGAGACCTTTCCGTTTCTGAATCTGGCTACCCGAGCCAGGTTGGCGACCTTGGAGATATAAGGTTGCCATGTTGAAAACTGGAAAGGGCTCCTCTACCTTTAATGGTTGTGCAGAAGAGGACATTGTGTTGCGTGTTTGGTATTTCCTGCTACAATTTCCCCTCTTTTATTCCAGAGACCTTTCCGTTTCTGAATCTGGCTACCCGAGCCAGGTTGGCGACCTTGGAGATATAAGGTTGCCATGTTGAAAACTGGAAAGGGCTCCTCTACCTTTAATGGTTGTGCAGAAGAGGACATTGTGTTGCGTGTTTGGTATTTCCTGCTACAATTTCCCCTCTTTTATTCCAGAGACCTTTCCGTTTCTGAATCTGGCTACCCGAACCAGGTTGGCGACCTTGGAGATATCTGGTTGCCATGTTGAAAACTAGAAAGGGCTCCTCTACCTTTAATGGTTGTGCAGAAGAGGACATTGTGTTGCGTGTTTGGTATTTCCTGCTACAATTTCCCCTCTTTTATTCCAGAGACCTTTCCGTTTCTGAATCTGGCTACCCGAGCCAGGTTGACAGCCTTGGAGATATCTGCTTGCCATGTTGAAAACTGGAAAGGGCTCCTGTACCTTTAAGGGTTGTGCAGAAGAGGAAATTGTGTTGCATGTTTAGTAGTTCCTGCTACACTTTCCCCTCTTTTATTCCAGAGACCTTTCCGTTTCTGAATCTGGCTACCCTAGCCAGGTTGGCAACCTTGGGTTGCCATGTTGAAAACTGGAAAGGGCTCCTGTACCTTTGATGGTTGTGCAGAAGAGGGATTTTTGGCAGGTATTGCTTGTTAACTAGTTGCCTGACATGCAATGCCTGCTGAAATTTCCCCGTACAGCTCAAGAGCCCTCTCCGTTTCTGAATCTGGCAACCCCAGCCAATCTTGGAGCTATAAGGTTGCCATATTGGAAACTAGGCAGGGCTCCTGTGCCTTTAATGCTTGTGTAGATGGGGAAATTGCAGCAGGTGTTGCTTGTTACCGTGTTATTCTCTGATCAACACAACCATTAAAGGCACAGGAGCCCTCTCCATTTCTGAATCTGGCAACCCTAGCCGGGTTGACAACCTTGGGAGATATAAGGTTGCCATATTGAAAACTTAAAGAGGGCTCCCATGCCTTTAATGGTTGTGTTGAAGAGGAAATTGCTTGCTACCTTGTTGCTAAAATTCCCTGCTCAATACAACCGTTAAAGGCACAGGAGCCCTCTTAATTTTACACGTGGCAACCTTATTCTCCAAGATTTCCAACCTGATGAAAGTTATTGTTTTGTGGGAATCTGGTGTCCAGATCAAGGGAGGAAATGTTAACGCAGGAAGATAAGAAAATACAGTAAACCTTCATGTGTATATACAAAACTATGATGGAGAAATTGTTTTAAATTTTTCTTTTGTATAAAAACGATAAATAAAAAAACAAAACAAAGGGGGTTCGCCTTTGCCTTCCTCCGAGGCTGAGAGAATGTGACTCATCCAAGGTCCCCCAGTGACTGAGCGGGGATCCAAAACCTAGTCCCCAGAAGACCATAATAAATAAATTATATGAATATTTAAATAAATATATTCAATATTAAATCTTAAGTCTTGGGGGTCCCCGGCAACAAATTATTGTGATCTTGGTAGATCACAAACTGAACATGAGCTAGCAGTGTGATGCAGCAGCCCAGAAAGCCAACGCGATTCTTGGTTGCATGAATAGGAGTACGGTGTCCAGATCAAGGGAGGTAATGGAGCCCTTCTATTCTGCATTGGTTGGGCCTCATTTGGAATACTGTGTCCAGTTCTGGGCACCTCAATTCAAGAAGGACAAGCTGGAACGTGTCCAGAGGGGGACAACCAAAATGGTGGGGGGCCTGGAAGCCATGAAGCCCTATGAAGAACGGCTTAGGGAGCTGGGGGTGTTTAGTCTGCAGAAGAGAAGGTTCAGAGGGGACATGATAGCCATGTTGAAATATTTTGAAGGCATGTCATGTTGAAGACGGAGCAAGCTTGTTTTCTGCTGCTCCAGAGACCAGGACAAGGAGCAATGGATTCAAGCTTCAGGAAAGGAGATTCCACCTGAACCTCAGGAAGAACTTCCTGACAGTCAGGGCTGTCCGGCAGTGGAATCTGCTGCCTCCATGGAGTCTCGTGGAGTCTCTTCCTTCTTTGGACCAGAGGCTGGATGGCCATCTGTTGGGAATGCTTTGATGAGTGTTCCAGCATAGCAGGGGGTTGGACTAGATGACCCCTGGAGTCTCTCCCAACTCTAGGATTCTGTGATGATTCTATGATACTTGCACGGGGTTCCCAGTGAAGAGAAGCTTAAGAACCATGGGTTTAAGCTATAGAATGAGTATTTGACTTGCCCTCTCTTCTCCTCCAGGTAGTCCCGGGTCCAGCCGCCCGCCATCCGGATGTGGGAAGTGAGCGGGGAGACACCAGCGCCGGGGCCCGTGTGGATGGGGCGAGGATGCGGGTGACGATGCGGCGGGTCCTTCTCGGGGTGGGCTTTGCCATCGCCCTGATGGTGTCGGCCCACCTGGGCCAACAGATGCTGCAGTGCCAGCAGATCCTCGGCCAGGGGGCCCACCGGGGTGCCCTCATGCGCCCCGAGAACGAGGAGCTGGTCATGCTGGACTCCAACCGGGTGGAGTACCGCTACAGCAAGGAGATGCCCCTCATCTTCATCGGCGGCGTCCCCCGGAGCGGGACCACCCTCATGCGGGCCATGCTGGACGCCCACCCGGAGGTCCGCTGCGGCGAGGAGACCCGGATCATCCCCCGCGTGCTGGCCATGCGCCAAGCCTGGTCCCGATCCGGGCGGGAGAAGATGCGCCTGGACGAGGCCGGAGTCACCGACCAGGTCCTCGACGCCGCCATGCAGGCCTTCATCCTGGAAGTCATCGCCAAACACGGGGAGCCAGCCCGTTATCTTTGCAACAAAGACCCCTTTACCCTCAAATCCTCGATTTATCTTTCCCGTCTTTTCCCAAACTCCAAGTTCATCCTGATGGTGAGGGACGGGCGGGCCTCCGTCCACTCCATGATTACCCGGAAGGTCACCATTGCCGGATTTGACCTCCACAGCTACCGGGACTGCCTGACCAAGTGGAACAAAGCCATCGAGGTGATGTATTCCCAGTGCCTAGAGATCGGCCGGTCGCGGTGCCTCCCGGTTTATTACGAGCAGCTGGTCCTGCACCCAGAGAAGTCCATGCAGGCCATCATGGAGTTCCTCGGCATCGCCTGGAGCGATGCCGTCCTCCACCACGAGGAGCTGATTGGGAAGCCGGGCGGAGTCTCCCTCTCCAAGTGAGTTGCTGTGTTATCTGTTTCACTTAAAGGACGGGGCTCTTGTGCCTTTAATAGGAATGTGCAAGAGACAAAGGGGCAGGGCTCTTGGGCCTTTAATAGTAATGCACAAGAGACAAAAAGGTAGGGCTTTTGTGCCTTTAATAGGAATGTGTAAGGGACAAAGGGGCAGGGCTCTTGTACCTTTAATAGTAATGTGCAAGAGACATAAAGGCAGGGCTTTTGTACCTTTAATAGTAATGTGCAAGAGACATAAAGGCAGGGCTCTTGTACCTTTAATAGTAATGTTCACAGAACGAAAAGGCAGGACTCTTGTGTCTTCAATAGGAATGTGTAAGGGACAAAAACGCAGGGCTTTTGTACATTTTATAGGAATGCGCAAGAGACAAAAAGGGAGGGCTCTTGTGCCTTTAATAGGAATGTGTAAGGGACAAAGAGATGGGCTCTTGCACCTTCAATAGGAATGTGCAAGGGACAAAAAGCAGGGCTCTTGTGCCTTTAATAGTAATGTGCAAGAGAGAAAAAGACAGGGCTCTTGTACCTTTAATAGTAATGTACAAGGGGCAAAAAGGCAGGGCGCTTGTACATTTAATAGGAATGTGCAAGGGACAAAAAGGCAGGGCTCTTGTGCCTTTAATAGTAATGTGCAAGAGAGAAAAAGACAGGGCTCTTGGGCCTTTCATATGAATGTGCAAGAGACAAGAAGACAGGGCTCTTGTGCCTTTAATAGGAATGTGTAAGGGACAAAGGGATGGGCTCTTGCACCTTCAATAGTAATGTGCAAGGGACAAAAATGCTGGGCTCTTGTGCCTTTAATAGGAATGTGCACAAGAGAAAAAGCAGGGCTCTTGTACCTTTAATAGGAATGTGCAAGGGACAAAAATGCAGGACTCTTGTGCCTTTAATAGGAATGTGCACAGACAAAAAGTTGGGCTCTTGTGCCTTTAACAGGAATGTGCACAAGACAAAAAGGCAGGGCTCTTGTACCTTTAATAGTAATGTACAAGATGCAAAAAGGCAGGGCTCTTATACATTTTATAGGAATGCGCAAGAGACAAAAAGGGAGGGCTCTTGTGCCTTTAATAGGAATGTGTAAGGGACAAAGAGATGGGCTCTTGCACCTTCAATAGTAATGTGCAAGGGACAAAAATGCAGGGCTCTTGTGCCTTTAATAGGAATGTGCACGAGACAAAAAGGGAGGGCTCTTGTGCCTTTAATAGGAATGTGTAAGGGACAAAGAGATGGGCTCTTGCACCTTCAATAGTAATGTGCAAGGGACAAAAATGCAGGGCTCTTGTGCCTTTAACAGGAATGTGCACAAAACAAAAAGGCAGGGCTCTTGTGCCTTTAATAGGAATGTGCAAGAGGAAAAAAGGCAGGGCTCTTGCACATTCAATAGTAATGTGCAAGAGACAAAAAGGGAGGGCTCTTGTGCCTTCAATAGGAATGTGTAAGGGACAAAGAGATGGGCTCTTGCACCTTCAATAGTAATGTGCAAGGGACAAAAATGCAGAGCTCTTGTGCCTTTAATAGGAATGTGCACAAGACAAAAAGGCAGGGCTCTTGTGCCTTTAATAGGAATGTGCAAGGGACAAAAATGCAGGGCTCTTGTGCCTTTAATAGGAATGTGTAAGGGACAAAGGGATGGGCTCTTGCACCTTCAATAGTAATGTGCAAGGGACAAAAATGCAGGACTTTTGTGCCTTTAATAGTAATGTGCAAGGGACAAAAATGCAGGGCTCTTGTCCCTTTAATAGGAATGTGCACGAGACAAAAGCTGGGCTCTTGCACCTTTAATAGGAATGTGCAAGAGACAAAGAGGGAGGGCTCTTGTGCCTTTAACAGGAATGTGCACAGAACAAAAAGGCAGGGCTCTTGTGCCTTTAATAGGAATGTGCATAAGGGACAAAAGGATTGAGCTCCTGGACCTTTAATGGCTGTGTAGAAGGGACAAACGGACAGCATTTTTGTACCTTTAATTATTGTGCAAAAGAGACAACGGGAGAGGGCTCTTGTACCTTTAACAGTGTAGAAGGGACAAAAGAATGGGGTTCGTGTACCTTTAATGGTAGTGCTGAAGAGACAAAAGCTGAGGGCCTGTACCTTTAACGGTTGTGCCAAATAGACACAACCTTTCTGCCTTTAAAACAGTTTTGGAAAATAGCAGGCATCCTGTTAATAAATGTGCAAAAGGGACGAAGGAGTGGGGCTCCTACACCTTTAATAGTTGCAAAGAAGGGAATGGGGCTCCTGTACCTTTAATAGTAGTATTATTTCCACCTTCACTTATTTATCTATTAAAATATTAATATTTTATATGTTTAATGTTAGAAATTAATCGGGTGCAGAACCAGGGCTGCTACTCTGGGCTTGTAAATGCCCTTATTTAACTTTGCAACCCGCTTTTCTCCCGTAGGGAGAAATAATTTGCATACTAATTCCGCTCTTTCTCCTCCCCGTTTAGAATCGAGCGATCCACGGATCAGGTGATCAAGCCGGTGAACATCGAAGCCTTGTCGAAATGGCTCGGGCACATCCCGGCCGACGTGGTCCAGGATATGGCCAACATCGCCCCTATGCTGGCCCGGCTGGGCTACGACCCCTACGCCAACCCGCCCAACTACGGGAGCCCCGATCCGTTGGTGCTCAACAACACCCACCGGGTAAGTGTTTGTGGGGTGGGGTCTCACGCGATAAAACAGAAAGACCTTGGAGCAAAAATCTCGTCCTATTTTCGGCGGGGCTTCCAGACCCTCCACCATTTTGGTCGCCCTCCTCTGGACACCCTCCAGCCTGTCCGTATCCCTCTTGAAATGAGGACTGGACACTGGCTGGATAGCAGTCCGTGTGAAAAGGATCCAGGAGTCTTGGTAGATCACAAGCTGAATATGAGCCAGCAGTGTGATGCGGCAGCCAAGAAAGCCAACGCGATTCTTGGTTGCATCAACAGGAGTGGGGTGTCCAGATCAAGGGAGGTGATGGTACCACTCTATTCTGCATTGGTTAGGCCTCATTTGGAATAATCCTGTGTCCAGTTCTGGGCACCTCAGTTCAAGAAGGATGTTGACAAGCTGGAAGGTGTCCAGAGGAGGGCGACCAAAATGGTGGAGGGTCTGAAGGCCATGAAGCCCCCTGAGGAGTGTTTTAGGGAGCTGGGGATGTTTAGTCTGCAGAGGAGAAGGTGAAGAGGGGACACGGGAGCCATCTTTAAATATTTGAAGGGATGTCATGTTGAAGATGGAGCAAGCTTGTTTTCTGCTGGTCCAGAGACCAGGACAAGGAGGAATGGATTCAAGCTGCAGGAAAGGAGATTCCACCTGAACCTCAGGAAGAACTTCCTTGATGGTCAGAGCTTGTTTTCTGCTGCTCCAGAGACCAGGACAAGGAGCAATGGATTCAAGCTGCAGGGAAGGAGATTCCACCTGAACCTCAGGAAGAACTTCCTGGTGGTAAGAGCTGTCCGACAGTGGAATCTGGAGTGTGGTGGAGTCTCCTCCTTCTTTGGAGGTTTTGAAGCATAGGCTGGATGGCCATCTGTCGGGAGTGCTTTGATGGGTGTTCCTGCATAGCAGGGGGTTGGACTGGATGGCCCCTGGGGTCTCTTCCAACTCTAGGATTCTATGATTCTATTATTCCAGATGAGGCCTAACCAAAGCAGAATAGAGTGGTACCATTACCTCCCTCAATCTGGACACCATGCTCCTGTTGATGCAATCAAGAATCGCGTTGGCTTTCTTGGCTGCTGCATCACACTGCTGGCTCACATTCAGCTTGTTGTGGAACTTTGTCCGTGGCCTTACTGAAATCGATATATGCTACATCCACAGCATTCCCTTCACCCATCAGGCTTGTAACTCGCCATCAGTTGTTGTATCTAGCCTAGAAGTTGCACCTCTGCATTCTTACCCCGACTCCCACCGGCCATGCTTACGTGCACAACTTTTTTGTGGCTCCTGGGATTGGTGGCCAGGGCACATGCTCTCCTTGCCCCACCTTAGATATGCCTCTGCTCTCCATCCTCCCCAATTTGGCAGGGACAGTCCGGGTTACCGTATTTACTGCAATATAAAATGCGCCCGTGTATAAGATGCACCCCATTTACGTGCCAGCAAATACTATTTGCTGATGTATAAGATACACCAGTGTATCCCATTTTCGAACAGTATTTTTCAGGGGGAAAGTGAGTCTTATACCTCAGCAAATACAGTAATCCTCAGCCTTCCCACGTTTTCTAGCTACTTTTAAAATACTCCAGTTTCCTTCTATATTCCCCCTTTGTCCTCAGCTGACTTGAGCCAGCAGTGTGATGCGGCAACCAATAAAGCCAACACGATTCTTGGTGGCATCAATAGGAATATGGTGTCCAGATCGAGGGAGGTGATGGTACCACTCTGTTCTCCATTGGTCAGACCTCATCTGGAATAATCCTGTGTCCAGTTCTGGGCACCTCAATTCAAGAAGGAGATGGACAAGCTGGAACATGAGGCAGAAGTCTGATGCTGCAGCTGAAAAGGCCAACGCGATTCTTGGTTGCATCAATAGGAGTTTGGTGTCCAGATCAAGGGAAGTAATAATACCACTTTATTCTGCTTTGGTCAGAGCTCACCTGGAATAATCCTGTGTCCAGTTCTGGGCACCTCATTTCAAGAAGGATATTGGCAAACTGGAATGTGTCCAGAGGAGGGCAACCAAAATGGTGGAGGGTCTGAAGGCCATGAAGCCCTACAAGGAACGGCTGAGTATGTTTAGTCTGCAGAAGAGAAGGTTAAGAGGGGACGCGATAGCCATCTTTAAATATCTGAAGGGATGTCATGTTGAAGATGGAGCAAGCCTGTTTTCTGCTGCTCCAGAGACCAGGACACGGAGGAATGGATTCAAGCTGCAGGAAAGGAGATTCCACCAGAACTTCCTGACGGTCAGAGCTGTCCGGCAGTGGAACATGGAGTGTGGTGGAGTCTCCTCCTTCTTTGGAGGCTTCTAAGCAGAGGCTGGATGGGCCATCTATCCAAGGGAGGGCTTTGCCTGCGTGGCAAAAGGGGGCTGGACTGGATGGCTCCTGGGGGTCTCTTCCAACTCTATGGTTCTATGACTTTTAGCTTGCTGGAAACTGAGTTCAAATTGCAAAAAAATAGTTTGCTGGGAATAAATACTTTGCACGGGGAGGGGAGGAGTCTTCCACTTCCCAGGAGGCGCTTGCCTGTCTTCCTCCTTCGTTAGTAACTTTTGCAATTTCGGTCCAGGTTTTCGTCCGTGAAATGTTGGAAGGTATGGACGAAACATCTGGATTTCCAAGAGACAATCATGAGTTTGTTTTTCTGCTGAAATAACTCTCTTTACTCAAAGCACAAAGAACAGAAACATCCACATATGGTTTCTGGTTTTATAATTTAGTTTCCTAAGGATTAAATATTGATGGTATAGGTAAGAGTTTTTATTAATAATATTAATGGGCTTAGTTATTGGAATTAATGGAGTTAGCACCGGTCTTATTTTTCTTAGAATCATAGAATCATAGAAATGTAGGGTTGGAGGAGACCCCAGAGGCCATCCAGTCCAACCCCCTTCTGCCATGCAGGAACACCCTCAAAGCACTCCCGACAGATGGCCATCCAGCCTCTGCTTAAAAACCTCCAAAGAAGGAGGAGACTCCACCACACTACATGGAGGCAGCAGATTCCACTGCCGGACAGCCCTGACTGTCAGGAAGTTCTTCCTGAGGTTCAGGTGGAATCTCCTTTCCTGCAGCTTGAATCCATTGCTCCTTGTCCTGGTCTCTGGAGCAGCAGAAAACAAGCTTGCTCCGTCTTCAACATGAGCTCCCTTCAGATATTTAAACATGGCTCCCATGTCCCCTCTCAACCTTCTCTTCTGCAGACTAAACATCCCCAGCTCCCTAAGTCTATCCTCATAGGGCTTCATGGCTTCCAGACCCTCCACCATTTTGGTCGCCCTCCTCTGGACTTGCTCCAGCTTGTCAATATCCTTCTTGAATTGGGGTGCCCAGAACTGGACACAGGATTCAAGATGGGGTCTAACCAAAGCAGAGTAGAGTGGTACCAGTACCTCCCTTGATCTAGACACCATACTCCTATTGATGCAGCCGAGAATCGCATTGGCTTTCTTGGCTGCCGCATCACACTGCTGACTCATGTTCAGCTTGTGGTCTATGAAGACTCCCAGATCCCTTTCACACGTCCTGCTATCCAGCCATGTGTCCCCCATCCTATATTTCTGTGTTCCATTCTTTCTACCCAAGTGTAGGACCTTCCACTTCTCTCTGTTGGATTTCATTTTGTTCGCCTCGGCCCAGCTCTCCAACCTATCCAGGTCGTTTTGAATTCTGATCCTGTCCTCTGGCGTATTAGCCACCCCTCCCAATTTGGTTCCATCTGGAAATTTGATGAGCAGGCCCTCTAAATTTTTGCTAGATATCACTAATGCTGCTAAAAATAATTCCAGCTAGACAGAGGATGAGGAGACTGAAAGGTTATGAAAACACTTTATAAAAAAGGAACTTCTTTGCCGTAGGCTTCGTTAAGCCTGCATTTATGCATCTGGAGTAAGCCACAGAGCCAAAAATCAGGTCCAGGA
>CAOLHI010003700.1:0-160904 GCA_948474755.1 Ctenosaura bakeri | reverse complement strand
TTGTTAGCTTTATATGCTGCCTTTTCTCCCAAGATGGGACCCAAGGCAGCTTCCAAAAAGTTAAAAAAAACATTAAAAGCATGTAAAGAATTAAAACATTAAAATACATATAAATTGTAAAACTAACAATATATTTTTTCAAAAAAAATCAGCTACTAGATAAGTAGAAGGTCTCCATCTCACCTATTAAATGTCTACTTAAAATGAAATGTCCTTATTTGCCTATGAAAGCAAAGCAGGGAGGGGGCCAGCCTAGCTTTGCCTAATATGGAAAAGTGTTCTACAGGGGGTGAGCAGCCACTGAGAAGGCTCTCTCCTGTGATTTAACAGGCCAGCCTGGGATGGTGGTGAGACCAGAGAAAGCCTTCCCCTGCAAGTTCATATAAGGAGATACCGTTTTTCTAATTTTTCAGATTTCTTTCTCCTCAAGCAGCCGATGTGTGCTAAAGTAGGCTGGAAGGAGAAATTATGTGCATCGCAATAGTGACTAATTAGTAATCATTAATAAATAACAGTTACCTAGATTTACTCATCTGTAACTATTTCATTCAATAGTGCTGTTTAGTCACAATTGTGACACTATTGTCATGACTGTAATTCCCCTCCACCTAATTTACCAGGAATCAGCTGCATGAGAAGAGGGAGTTCCTTTCAGCCAGCAATCACAACATGGGTGAATGTTGTTTCTATCTTTTATTGGTCGGATGAGGTGGGATGGGCCAGGAGAGGTTACATAGTCATACTTTTCTATACGATATGGTACGATACTATACTATACTTAGTTAAGTACAGTTGTCTAAGTAGCCGATACAGAATACTGACCAATATCTTTTTTGGGGGGCTTGGATTATAAATTTAACAAAAGAAGAACTATTGGAGTGGATGGTTACAATTGTCTCTTTTGAAGTAAAGGATCATTTCAATGAGGCCACCATACTCTGGTGTAATTCTGCAGTTCTGTGGTTTGGCTAGATGTTTTTTCTGTAAATAGATGGAAGGTAAATTCAGAGTCTGACTGAAAGCTGCAGAATCCCAGATGGAGCTGAAATGGTCCAAGTAGCCATTAGGCCAATGTGACCATGCTGGTGTATCTATGTGTGTCCTAGGACACAGAAATCTTGGATCTTGCTTTGATGCAGTCAATCATGAATCAGGATGGCTGCTTTGAGAATGAAACATTTTCATGGTTCTTATTTTTTAAACCAGGTGCCAGGGAAAGAAGCAGATTGTACCAATCACTTTTTTTTATTTTACTTGATTATTAACACTTGTTAAGTCAGTTAAAATTTGTATGGCTGGCATTTTTTAATTTTTTTTTAAATGCATACATAAATGCTATTGAAGTGTTGAACTTCATACCAATACCAAAGCATCCCTAAGTCACTATCCTCTATTTAAAAAAAATCAAATATCATTCACAATTTAATCTGTAACTGTCCTATAATCAGAACTGTGTGTTGAGTTTAATAATTTGGGTAGTCTGAAGAGACGAAACAATAGACTCTGTACACTTAGGGCAAAGCCAGTTTGATAGAGCCATTTGCTCTCTTTCAAATCCAGATGGGATTTCCCAACATTTCTGGACAATACACATTACCTTACAATTAGATTTATATCAGTCTGAATCAGTTTCCAAGGACTCCTATTCATTTATGTTCCTTTTGAAAATAAGATTCCTTTTTAGGAAAAAAAAAATTGGAAAAGGTTTTAGAGTATTCATTAGAGAGGTAGATTTTTATAGGTGACGGGAATGGGGTAACTAATCCTCATATTGATAGACTGCCTGAAAAAAGAAGAAGGCAAAATCAAGGGAAATTGCTGAAATCCTTTTTGACATGATGTATAACTTGCATGTCTGGAGATTAAAATAAGGTGATGCACATGAATATACTATTTTCCCTGAGTGGCAAAAATCCTGTTCCAGAATCAACATACCTTGATATCTTAGGATCATAGAATCATAGAGTTGGAAGAGACCCCCAGGGGCCATCCAGTTCCTGCCATGCAGGAACACCCATCAAAGCATTCCCAACAGATGGCTATCCAGCCTCTGCTTAAAAACCTCCAAAGAAGAAGACTCTACCACACTCCAAGGCAGCATATTCAACTGCCAGACAGCTCTGACCATCAGGAAGTTCTTCCTGAGGTTGAAGTGGAATCTCCTTTCCTGCAGCTTGAATCCATTGCTCCTTGTCCTGGTCTCTGGAGCAGTAGAGAATAAGTCTGCCCCCTCCTCCACATGACATCCCTTCAGATATTTAAACATGGCTATCATGTCCCCTCTTAACCTTCTCTTCTGCAGACTAAACACACCCAGCTTCCTAAGCCGTTCTTCATAGGGCATGGCTTCCAGACCATTTTGGTTGCCCTCCTCTGGACACATTCCAGCATGTCAATATCCTTCTTGAATTGAGGTGCCCAGAACTGGACACAATATTCCAAATGAGACCTAACCAATGCAGAATAGAGTGGTACCATTACCTCCCTCGATCTAGGCACCATAGTCTTATTGATGCAACCAAGAATTTCTTGGCTGCTGCATCACACTGGTAGATCACAAGCTGAACATGAGTCAGAACACAGAATTAAAAAAGAAAAGGCAACAGAAAAAATGGTTTGGATGAGATTTAAAAGAAAGAAGATGAGTTAAAGAAGAATCCAACTAAGTCATCATTACAGAAGAAAATTAAAATTTTACAAAAACAAATTGGAGAAGATTACAAAGTGTTTGGATTTATAGAACTTGCCAGTGATTTCAGATAATCAAAGAACAAGACTTAATGCTACTATTACAGTGTCAGGAATGGTGGAGGATTTTGAGAAGATTAAGCTAGGCAAAACTTCCTTAAAGCTTGAAGGAGAAATTGTTTCTACCATTTCAGCAACTGACAAATCCAATTTTAAGTCCAGGAAATATTCCACATACATGGTGCAATGCTAATGTAACTTTGATACCAAAAGAAGAATGAGATGTGACAGAGCCTCTCTCTCACTTGAATAATGATGATAAGATTTTTGCATTAATTTTGGCAGAAAGGATGAAGAAGATTTTTGAGGAATTAATACATGAAGATCAATGTAGCTTTCTGCCAAAAAGACAGATGTGGGACAATAAATATGTGTGATAGACATATTAGAATACTTAGAAGCTCATAATGAAAAACAAGTGGCCTTACTTTTTTGGATGTGGAAAAGGCTTTTGACAATGTGAATTGGTCATTTATGATTAAAATCTTTAAAAAATGAACTTTGGACACAATTTTATTACATGAGTTAAAGCAATACTTTCTTCACAGCCTAGACTTTGATAAATGGAGAGACAACAAAGTTTAGTGATATTCAAAGAGAGACTAGACAAGGTTGCCCCTCTTCATCATCATTTTTTAATTGACTTTAGAAGTTCTTAATAGAGATGTAAACCAAGAAGAAAAAGTTAAAAGTGTGATGATAAGGAAATGGATGTTTAAACTAAGGACATTTGTAGATGATTTAGTAATTGTTTTTCAAGATCCCTTAGGAATTGTGGAATCTCTGCTCAAAACTATAAATGACTATGGAATTCTTGCCAGATTTAAATTTAATAAAGATAAGACAATTATTTTGACTAAAATATAACAAAACAACAAACTCTTTAGAACCATGCCAAAACATGGAATGAGATTAAGCAAGATGTACAAAGATTGCAGTGTTCATTGTTGGATAGGATATCAACTATAAAAATGAATGTCTTGCCAGAAAATGTTAAAAAATGTGAAAAATGATGTGCCATTTAAACAATGGCAGAAAAAAATATCTTGCAAGGGGAAGAAAAGCAAAAGTCAGATTTAATATTTTACAGGACACAGAACTAAGAGCAGGTCTTGGGCTTCCTGATTTGAAATCGCACTCTTATAATTGTTGTTTAGCTTGGGAAAGGAAAAGGCTTCTCCAGTTATAGAGATTTGATTTGAGGTTCAGCTGACCTTTTTTCTTTTCTTTTTTTTTTCCTTTTCTTTTTTTGGTAGTATGACAAATTCAAGGGTTGTGTCACTTTTAATAATCATTATGTCAGCTGAACTATAAGGACAGTTTGGAACAAATAGAAGATTGTGTGCTAAAATACCTTTATGGAAGTCACCACATGAAGTTTTGCTTAGGAAGGAAGCAACAGTTAAGGATAAATTGTTAACATATAGAGACTTGCTATTGTTAGGAAAAGGGCAATACCAAATGCAAACAAATGAAGAATCGGTTCAAGGTTATGATATTTGATGGTTTGCTTACAGACAGTAATCTAAAGATTTTAAGATGGGAAAAAGTCTGTTTTGTTTGAAATAATTAAATCAGAGTTTGAAGAATGATTTAATGATGATAAACATTTAATAATTAAAATATATAAATTATAGTTGAGAATGGAGGTGGAGGATGAACAAGTAAAGATTGTATGATTAAGTGGGCACAAAAAGTGGGTCATAATGTACAGGTGGAACAATGGGTTTAAAGATTACTTTAAGTAGTGATCTTAAAGAAAACTTTTATAAATTAAGGAATAGATGGTAGTTAACACCAGTAAGATTGTTCAGATTGTATGATGTAGAAATAATCTAAGGCCCTTTTCGCACTTTGCCTTCTTGCGCGAGGGGGGAGGGCATCTCGCACGAGAAGGCTCCTCCGGGAGGCTGCCGCTTCCCCCTCGTTCCTTCTGCAGGCGTTTCCTGCTGGTGTGTCCGTCACGCTAGCGCCCCATCCCTTCCTTCCACAGGGGCCTGTGGGAGCTGTAGGCCCCGTGGAGGGAAGGAAGCACAACCCGGCCGCCTCCCCGACATTCCGCACAGCAGGTAAGTGTGCGTGGGCACCGGGAGCATTGCGCGAGCGTGGGTGATTTTTGCTTCAAGTCGAAAATAAAAAAATCTGCGCTCACGCCGCTTCAGTCCCGTGAGCGCTGCGGAAGTGGGAGTGTGTCGTGCAGAGCAACACTCCAACTCCCGCGAGGCTCACGGGGCTCTCGCAGAGAGAAAGCCCATGCAAAAAGGGCCTAAGTTGTAGTTATATAGCATTGAAAAAGTTGATTTAGTATTTTATTTGACAGCCGTCAGCTGATGGTCTGCAAGTCATGAGTTTATACTTTTAGTTTAGACTTTGTTGTCTTTTAGGTTAAGTAATTGTCTCTGTTATTTGGTTTATGTTGTTGTCATGTACCTTGTTACCTGTGTGTGTGTGTTTTATTCTCCTAACTGTTTTTATGTACTTCACTTTTGGGTTTAGTAAAACATACTTTAAAAAGAAAAGAAAAGAAAGTAGAGGTGGCAATGCTTATTCACCAGTAATGTGTGTGAACATATAGATTTAAAGATAGATTTTTACAAGTTAAACATTCCGTGCTCTGCGATTGTATGGACAATTCTGTTAGTCTTGTCTCATTCCACATTTTATCAATCTAGCTACCTAAAATCAGTTCTTCAGTTGTTCCATATCAGACATGGGAAAAAATTCAAATATTGGTAAATATCAAAACTAAGTAAAACAAAAATCCTTACCCATCCTTTCCTACAGGTAAAAGATTGTAGGCAGGACTTGCCTTAGTGCCCAGGAGAAAATACTATTTCATTTTTTTTTCTTTACAGAACTGATATTAATGGAAAGCTTATCTGGCTTCTTCTTCTCTCTCCTCTTTTCTTCAGTGAGCAAGATCACCAGCCAATAATTCTCTATTGTCTTAAAGGATTCTGTTCTTTCCAGTTCCACTGGTGAGTCCTGAGAGCAAAATACTGGCTATACCAATAACATTGGCTTCTTATTCTTGCAGATCATGAAAGTCTGGGAAGCAGAACTGAGAAAGTGTGTTGTGATTGCTTTCTGTCCTTCCTTCCTTCCTTCCTTCCTTCCTTCCTTCCTTCCTTCCTTCCTTCCTTACCTTCTCTCTTTTCCTTTTATGCCTCTGCTTTGTCTTATGCTTTTCAAGTTCCACAGCCAATGCCAACTTGAATCTGATCATCAAAAAATATGTTGAATTCTATTCATCCATTTTAAGCAATAAGACTTTGATTTTACTAGTGGAAATGGAAAGCAGGGAATCAATGCTCTTTTTTAAGATCTTGGAACAAGTGTCTGCATTTCTGTGCCATTTTATTCCCAAGGCCACAATCCAGCCATAGAGTCAGTTGCATTTTAAGCACAAAAGAGTTCAATAGGATTAAGGATTAAGGATGCCCAATATTGTACTGAATTGTGTCCAGGAAGACCTTCTTGTTATTTGAGGGGAAGCCCCAATCCAATTAAAAAACAGTAATTCACCAGTTGCCAAAACAGCAACTTGCCAAGTTAGGTTTTCTTACCATACATTTCATTCCTAGGTGAATACTAATTTCAGATTCTCAGTAGGTATTCTAATAGAAAACTATTGTGATTTTCTCAGGCACCCCTGTAGTCCTTTGCCAAAGTCAAGGCAACTACTTATTAAGCAGTGTAAATACATGTTTATTAGACAGTATGAGGGCACAGCCTAAGGCATCATTAGTGTGTACTGGAGTTGAGAGGATGGATTTTTCTTGACTGCCTAGGGCAACATTTCCCATCACAATGAATGCAAATGCACATTGTTGCTTTGTTTATGTAATAAACATAAAAAGTGGGTTAGGCTTACAGACACTTAAAATTGAGCTTGAAATTGTTGAGTGGGAGATGGAAATCTCATAAACTCAGACCCAGTTCATTAATGTGTGTTCATTACTGGCTGAATAAGGTGTCAAGGGATAACTGGAATATATGAACCTGCTATTACACAAATTAACCACCATGAATAGAACTTTCATCTCACCTATCACCTGCAGAGTTCAGATAGTTCATATCTAGGGCTAAGAGCTGGGTCAAGCAATTTTCTGAGCCAGCTGATGCATAATTTATATCCCAACTTGAGTTCTAGCAATGGGGAAAAGGTAGGATATAAATCATCCTCATCCTCTTCTTCATCATCTCAATGGAATCACAGGAGCTTCTTCAGTGACGTATCTAGAGGGTAATTGGGAATCTCTTTCCACCAAAGACAAAGAAGATAATCTTCCATGATTATCTTTTCTGATGGCCTTTCAAGTGTGTCCATGCTGTTTTGGGGCATGGAAAATAAAAGGAGGGACCATTTCATCAGTCTTTCCAGGAGGAGAAGGGTTTCTTCAAACATTTATCAAGGGTATGAATCAACCTTAGCTTAGCTGCTCTCCCCACCCTGCTGCATTTTGGTGTTGCTGCTTCAGTATAGGTTACAGAAGGAGCAATGGTGTTAGTATTGTGTGTGAATGTTGTGTAACCAACAATCAATGCATAATAATTCAGTTAATATTCTTCTCAAATGGGCTGGAGGAAAGAATGTGTTAAGGATTAAAAGATACAGTGAAGCATGTATTTTTATAGGGAAGAAATTGCTCCATCAGACAAGAGAAAATTATAATAAAGTTGTGTATGACTAATGTGGTTATTTACCAGGTGAGGATAGTGATATAGATTAAATCTTTAAGTTGCCACAAAACTATTTGTCTTCTTGTTGGCAACAGATGAAAATGACTGCTGCTCTGGACTCAGGGGAGATACCTATCAGCTCTAATTGGTACAGAGCCCACCTTACAGGACAGCAACCAAACAAGTTAATGTGATAAGTTCATATGGTGTTTTTTTCCCAAGCCTATTGTCCATTTCTCTTTGTGTGTGTTTTGTTTTATAAGATAACTCTATCCATCTCTGAGGAATTTCAAGGAAATGTTGTGTGCCACATTATAGTTGTAATTATCACATAAACCATGCAATTTGCATCACCTTCAATTCTAGAAATAACTAGAAAAATAGTTAACACTTCCACTGAAGCATGAAAAGAGTTTCCAAGCAAGCATTTTCCTGTCACAGGAGCAATTTATATCCAAGACATACATGTAATTAAAGGAACAGAAAAGGTGATGCCTTCCTTTCTCTGAAGCATCCCAAGCGAGAGTGATTATTCACCCCATATGTCATAATCATCACAAGTAAATATAGTCACTAGGACCATGAATAGCTACCCCAAATCTGGACGTGCAGGATATTCACTCCAGCTAAGAACCAACCCATCAGCCATAGCAGCTGGAGAAGCTGGGGCATGAAAAATAGAAACCAGGACAAACTGTTCCAGGTCGACCCTCTGGTAGAACAGTCCTGAGTGATGTGCTTTCTTGTGGACCTCCTCTGACATCAGTGGTCCCTTTCAGCCCCACTGTCAACTCAATGGACTTTCCACTAGTGGCAGATGAAAGTAGTAGTAATAACATCACCTGCCATGGACAGCTGTGAGACATTTGCCAATAACCCTAGTTTTTACAAACCTTAATCCATTTTATTGCTAAGCATCACATTGCATGTTTTTAAAGAACTAACTCTATAGCTACTAATGATTGTTTTAATTAGACTAGGAGATAGAGCAGTACTCCCCTAGGCAGCGCTTCATGTGTTGGATTTCAGTCTTCAATGGCCATGCCATAGAGTCTAACAATCTGGAGGACATCAAGTTATAGCAAGCTAAGTCAGAGCATTGCCATTACATTTCAGTATTAAAACTCTTTCAACTCCATATAGATTGTCATAAACTTTATCTGTATTTATTTCCAGTGCTGGATGAGTTGGGATAGCCTTCAATCTTAATCAAAAGATTTCCTCCCCAAGTAGTCTTTTCCTGATTTTTGTTCACTTTGTTCATAGACTAATGATAATATGAAGTCCAATAGACAAACTATTTGTTTCTTAAGACTAATTCCTTCATACATGGATCAAGTAACTCTGCCACTTCATTTTATGCCCAGAACTGTTTGTCAAATATGAAAAAGTCTCACATACACATAGAGGGAGTGCCAGGGGGAAGCTCTGATTTATCATAACAGTTTTTTGGCATTTTTCAC
Organism: Ctenosaura bakeri; assembly: GCA_948474755.1. Classification (NCBI taxonomy): domain Eukaryota; kingdom Metazoa; phylum Chordata; class Lepidosauria; order Squamata; family Iguanidae; genus Ctenosaura; species Ctenosaura bakeri. The sequence goes on along the minus strand of CAOLHI010003700.1, from coordinate 152,010 downwards.
TGAGGTGTACTTCAGACCAGCAGTTCTCTGGGTGAAGATAACAGAGCAGTACTTTACAAGCCTGTCAACTCAGAGTTACTGGGTCAGTTCTGGAACTGAATAATTGTGGCTTGATAAACATGGTTAAACAAACTAGGAATAAGCATTGTGTTTCAATGCCTCCTCTCTGCTCCTTTTATTGGATTCAATACTGTAATCATAGGTTGTTTAAGCCATAGCTCCCTGTTATGATCCAAACAAGCAATTCTGGTTTAATGTCCTTTTACTAACTAAGATTGAAACACATTTACAGATATAAATTTCTTAAACTAACATTAAGCCAGAGTTACCTGTTTAAAGCATATTTTATTGGATTCTGTCATTTTGTAATCTGTCTTGAGATCCACTCTGGAATGGATGGATGGATGGATGGATGGATGGATGGTAAAACTTTTCTACGCTTGTGATTGGTGGTACATGTGTGTATGTGTTATGCATATGTGTGATAATGTTTGACAACTAATGGGTTAATTGTATGTGTGAATAAAGTGTTATGTACCTGTGTGATAAATATGTCAATTATACTACTTTGTTCTTTGGGTAAATTGGAATCCAACATTTGGGGCAGAGTCTGGTTGTTTTCAAGAAAAATTCTGAAGCCTTGGTGCCCTGTACCTCATGCTGTCATTGCTCAATTATCAATGGTTTTGGCATGTGATGATATTCATTCTTCTGAAAAGTATGTTTCATTGCTCTGCCTTTGGGGCTTTCTTAACACCAGTCTATGTTATCTCCTTGACTATTCTTCAAATAACACTTTCTGTGCTTGGTGGAGGAAATGCAGTAACAAAGCATACCTAGAAGTCTCCTAGAAAAAGTATAGTGGTATAAGATGGAGAGAAGCTACAAAGGGCCATGGAGCTCAGTTTCTGCCACAAAGAAAGGGGATGAAGTTTTGTGCCATGACTCAGAGCATGGTTATCGGGTGAGACACGTTCCTTCTTGTAGAATTCATTCGGAAAAATGCCCATCTTTGAAATCACAAAAGAAGATACATCACAACTTTTATTAGAATTATTCTGTCATTTGGAATTGTGCATGAAGGAAAGTCATTTAGGCAAGTTATTAACAAGGGGAGAGATACTCTGATTTCTTCTGTTGTATATCAAAGAGACGAGAGACATCACAGGTATGGTAAATCAGACATTCACCTTCTATCGATCAGTAAAAGATTTTAAAGGAAATAAATGATCTCATAGAAAAGATGTAGACATCAGTTATTTCTTTGGGCTGGTGTAATGCAACAGCAAGGTGAGCAATCACTGTAAAAGTGGCAGAAAAGGCTGTGCGGGGGGAATATTTTCTAATTGTTTCTCTATCTAGGAAGAGACAAATTGGCTTAGAAAGCTAATGGCAGTATAGCAGTGGGGGAAGAAAATGGGAAGAAGTCTTTCATAATATATTAAAAGCTTTCATTGTAACAGGAAAGTCTCTTAATGATATTAGTTCCAAATCATACCAAAGGATATTAACTTTTTTTTTCTTTTTTGCTTCCTAACATAATAGACAATTGCAATTGTGTTACTGCCTTTCACATCATATTAGAGGAGGAGAAAAAGAGTAACACAGTGAGAAAGAAATGCAAAAATTTGTTGGAGGATATCGTACAAAAGTGCAACTGGAAAGTTTCTTCTCAGTTTGTCCCAGAACAATTTTAAATTGCTCAATTAAGGTCTGGACAAGTATAGGAGAATCATTTCATGTGGAAAGTCCAGCTACTGGGGATTGGCTTTCTCTGAAAAGAATAATTTAGTAGTGCCTATTATCTTCTGATGAACATGCAAAGTTTTCTTTTGAAGGATGAGAACTTTGGCCTATTCAGTTCAGTATTCTCAGCTTTGAATGGCAGACAATCTTTACAGCCGTGCTTTCCAAATGATGTGTCACAACATATTAATGTGTCGCCTGAAGTGTGCAGATGGGCTGGGCTGAGAAAGACCCCCCCCCAAGCCTCTCTTGCTGCCACTGATGCAGCAGCAGACTAGGATCAGGTAAGGGGGGCTGCCTTTCTCACTACTGCTGACCTCACTGGGGTCTTTCCTCAATGAGGGCAATAGAAGCGAGCCAAGATTGGGTGGAGGGGCTGCCTTTCCTGCTGCTGCCACATCCTTGCCGGGTTCTTTCCTTGGCAAGGGTGTCTTCCTTTGGGGTCTTTCCTTGGTGACGGTGACAGCAGCAAGCCAGGATCATGGAGAGAAGTTTCCTTTCCTACTGCTTCCACCCTCATTGAGTTCTTTCCTCCCTGAGGGCAATGGCAGTGGGCCAGGATTGTGTGGGGAGGTTGCTTTTCCCGCTGCTGCCACACTCACTGAGGTCCTTCCTCAATGAGGGCAATGGCAGCCAGCCGGGATTGGAATAATGGGGGCTGCCTTTCCTCCTTGTTTAACCTCTGGTTTGCTAGTAAAACTGAATTACTGTATTGCAAAATTATGCATGTCCAAAAAATGTGTCACCAACATGAAAAGTTTGGAAAGCTCTGCTTTACAGTCTCAGAATTAAAGCTTCACTACAGAGGATAGAAACTATTTCTCACTGGTGAAATAATATTAGACTAGAACAAAGATTTAGCATGAACTCTGAATTAGCATGAACAATTGTCATGAACAAAAATGCTATAAAATATATCCTATAGAGATCATGGCTAAACATTTGCTAGGCTTGTCACATATCAGATGCAAAAGAAAGTATGTCATTCTGTGGTCTTGTGGTCAATCTCTTAGCCAGCAATGGAAAAGACTGAAGGACTGCAGGCCTGGTTCAACATCACTCCTCCTCCTCCCCCTCTCCCTCCTCCTTATCATTTTCACCATAACCATTCCATTTTTCCAACAGTTTCCCCATTTCATGTTCTATATTAGGTGACAGGTTTGAGCGTACAATTCTTGCTTGATGTGCTTGTAAGGCAAGTATGTGATGACTCATTTTGATTGTTTTTTTTAAAATGAACCCTTCATCAAATGTAAAGGATATTGATTACACCACATAAGTTATGCTGAATGGGCAGGGGTTTTTCTACATTATAGATAGACAAGGAAAACCCATCATGATGTTGTCACTGCTATTGTCGTGTGCCCTCGAGTCATTTCTGACTTTTGATGACCCTAAGGCAAACCTATCACTGGGTTTTCTGGGGCTGAGACTGTGTGATGCATCCAAGGTCACTCAGTAGGTTTTTATGGCTATGCAGGAATCAAAACCTGGTTTCCAGTGTTGTAGTCCAGTGCTCAAACCACTATACCATATTGGCTCTCAGATGAAAGATGAGACTTAAGTTTGTCACAGTCATAGCTGTTTCTAAAATGTGCGCCTCAAGTGGTGGCTAGAGGATGGTGCTTTGGAACAAATAGACAGATTTCTTTTATTCAAAGACTGCATATAGGTCATGCTTTGGAATACCTTAAATAACACTTTTCATCCAACTGATCTCCTTTCTTTCTTTGATTAAAAAAAAAAAACTGCCTGCCCTTAAACTTAGAATGACAGTGAATACATTGCTGTCCATCTTTGCTTTGCCTTAATTAATCTTGGGCAAACTCAAACACAGGCACCAAGTCTGAGATCCCCTTTGATTAAATTAGTGTTGACATTTCATAAATTTTTGCCAGCTTCTCTTAATCATATGCATGTATAATAACTCTATCCCCAGTCCTTTCACTTTAATAACAATGAAGACTTACTTTTAGTTTAGTTTATTGTCTCCTAGATGGGGACCTTGGGCTTAATTTAAATGAATTTTTGGTAATTTATCCTTACATCAGGAATAGGGAACTGCTGCCCCTCCAGATATTCTTGACTGCAACTCCCATGATTATTTTCCATTTGAAACAACTCAAGGACCACATATGTTTCATTCCTGCTTTATACATGTTGGGTCTCCAATTAAAGGATCTTAGGTAATAATAATAAAAAAATCAGAAACAATGTTCTGCCACAAATTGGGAGAGTGGACAGTACTGGTCTAGAGCGATGAGTGAAATGACTCAGAGTAAAGAGCTTCATAGATCTATATGAATTGCATCTTCTGCCAAAAGGGAGTGTGCTGAAAATATAGCAAACCATTGTCTTCCATTCCACCCAGCAAACTTTCAAAATAACAAGCCAAGAAACTGAATGTAGAAAAAAAACATGTAGTAAAAATGTAGTAAAAATGAAAATCTGGAACTTCATCTACAATTCCAAGTATCAGTACCTGGAAGTAAGTTCAGATAAGTATACACAATATTGGGCAAAGCATGTATATTATTGCTCACTATCCACTAAGGAAGGTTCTGTTTTCTGTATTTACCACAGCTTCTCAGCTTCTTGCATAGTGTGCTTTGGTACTCTTTAGGAATTATGGCACTCTTCTGGAGCTCTCTTATGCTGAACCTACTAAAACTGATTATGTGTGGAATTTTGCTTCTTTAAAGGTTTCAGCAGACAGGCAACACATAATGTCAGAAAAAAGGTCAATCTAGAGACCACTGATCAAAATGTGGTTTCTACAGAGTTTGAAACTGGAAATAGTAAAGGAGATTTGATTCAATAGAAAGAGGGGGGAAGCATGCCAAGGTGAACATGCAACCTAGTAGTCAGATGCTTGACAAGACTAGCTGCAAAGACCATTAAATATAGGGAAGAAATGCATTAGAGTTACTATTAAACAATAATGGATTATCATGTATTTGCAACTTAATGCTCTGTGTGTTTACTCAGAAGTAAATTCCACTGCATTTAGTAGGTTTAGGATTGCATCGGATTGTGTATAGGATTGCAATTTTTGCAGATTATTGTGTTTTGCCACTGCTGTTTGAATCTATTTGAATTTTCTGATTTAGTAATCAAAACATTTGAGACTCAAGGAGATATGAAACTTTGAGAACTGTCAACTCCCGTCACCCTCATTCCTGCCTTTAACAATGGCCAACCAGAAGTGTTCAGGTTGCTGCATTTGAATTGAATTTGAATTCATATTGCCATATGAAATAACTTGCCCTGGGATACCTACGTCACACAAAAAGACCAACAGAGATCTCAGCCCCCCACCCACAATCCTGACACTTTAGAAGGAAGTATAATGACCAGTTGGATCTGAAATGCTTGTTGAATTACCCCAAAAGATGGGGGACTCTAGCGGCCCTCAAGCAGTACCAGCAATGCCATGTGAAAATGGGGAATTAATTAGTTCTAATTAGGAGGCCTATGAGAGGCAGAGTAAGCTATCAAGATCTTTCCACCACTGTTTACAAGATCCTTGCAGGAAAAGCAGCAAGAGATAAAATGTGTTTATTGAAGGGAATTCAATCACACATAAAATTCAAATGATTACATATTTATGCAAGAGCTAGTCAAAGGAAAGGGAGGAAAGCCTGATAGTGAAGTTTCAGGGTTTGAGAGATAATTACCAATCCAGAAGGGCAGCGAAGAAACAGCAATGTGACTTAGACTTGCGTCTAAGGGCAGTACAAATCAGAATTCAAAGTGACACATTGACATTCAGTATCTGATGAACTGCAACCAATCGGTCAAAATGAAGGATTTTTATACCAAAAATATGCCCTGAGAGCATGGTGTAAATGGCTTTCTGGCCAAGTAAACAAAGGAGTTTGCAACAGACATAATAGGGTCTGGAATGAGTTGATGGTCTTAGGTAACAAAGACTTAATAGACATCATGATAGCTCTGTAATAGTGGACAGGTTTGGGTATAATGAGGAAAATTTCCAAGTTGATGGGAAGAAGGTTGAAACCATCAATTGCTATTTTCTCATAGCAGAGCTGTTACAGCTTAGCTTAAGCCTATCACCTCTGCAGCAACCTTGTAATTTCCTGCCTGTAACCTGGCTATGCCTGGAGGGATCTCTGATCTACCTTTGCAGTGCACATGTTCAGTCAGTATCTTCCTCTTGTCTAGCTTGCCCTTCCAGTTACAGCCACTTAGTATATCTTGCTAATTAAATCATATTTTGCCAATTAAACCATATCAAAGTGTGGGCTCTATGGCTACTAACAGTTATTGTTGTGTGCCTTCAAATTATTTCTGACTCATGCCTACCTTCAGGAAAACCTATCACAGGGGCCCTTTTTGCACACTAGTGCTGTTGCGAAATGTCCTCGGGAGTGCTGTGGGATTCCAAGGACCATTCCACATGACATCCCTGCAATCGTGCAATGCTCCCAGGCCATTTGGCAACAATCGTGCAGTATATCATTTTTGGCTTATTGTCAAAAATGATGCATGATCACATGTCCTTCCCATGCCCCACCCACACTTACCTTGTGTGCGGAGCCTCCAGACACATGGTCATTGTGCTTCCTACCCCAGGGAAGCCTGGGAAAGTACCTGGCTGTGCTGCAGAAGGAAGGGGCGGAGCCCTCACGCTTCCTTCCACCCAGCATGGAGCTGGTGTGGAGGGGAAGTGGAGGGGATGCTCGTGCGATCCCCTCACAATGACACCAGAATGAGGTAAGGTGAGAAAAGGGCAAGGGTTTCCTGGGGCTAAGAGTCTGTGACACATCCAAGGTCACCCAGCAAGCTTCCATGGCTGAGCAAGTAATCAAACCCTGGTCTCCAGGGTCAAAGATCAATGCTCAAACCACTGCACCACATTGGTTCAATAAAACTATGCCTTTACTGTTACGAAAATACTCATATTTTACAATTGGAAAGACAATATTCCCCATCTACTACTGAGTGGTGAGAACATCTTACTGCTTTAGTTGCAGGTAAATGTGTGCTTTACGGGCATCAACTTAAAAGAAAATATATTTTTGGGAATATGATCAGCTTGTATTTATGTGCACGCCTAGCCCAGGTTCATATTCTATGTACTTTTCCCTTCTTCTTACCTCTGTCCTTTCATTTTCTTTCTTTTAAAAGAGGAGTTTGTTGGCTTCACAGTTTAAAAAAAAAACTGTGATGGAACAGTGGTCCTTCCCCAGTCCAAACCCTTTATAAGGTCATTGATGAACAATGCTAGGCAAATCAATCTCAACCCTTCCCCAAGAATCCTTTTGGTCAGTGGGTCACAAACTTGGTACAGTAGCCATTAGAGTTTGCCATGCTCTCTGCAGCCACTTGCGCTGTGATATAAGAGAAAACTGCTGATGAGCCGTTTGATAAGGATCTGTAATCCAGTAATATTTCTCTTACACCTCACACTACAACCTACCAGCCCAGTCGCTGCAGGAGCCTGAAGTCTGCTTCAAACTCTCAACCAAGAAAAGAAGAAAAAGAGGTGATAGAACAGGAGATCCATGCTTAAGAAGGAATGTCATGACTCCAAGAAGAGCATCAAGACAAAACCATGACATATACTTTCCCTAAAGCCTAGGAATGCATCCACCCAAGAACAGCATACTCCAGGAATGGACAGTAGTTGGAATGCCTGTGTATATTAAGGGCGGGAAAAAGCACATTCTCACTACTTGCCTATTTACACATTATGGTCGCAGCAGCATGTATGCTGCTCATGCAATGGTCTTTTTGCACACCTGTCAAAAATACTGTCCAAGTAACTTTGGGCTTTGAGACAATCCTGCTAATAGGTTCCAAACCAGAAAGCATCTAGCAAAGTTAAAAGCAGCCTCCTTGTTTGGCTGAATGCATGAGCCTGTTTGGCTTAACAGAGTTTTCAGACCCTCTGAAAGACAGACTTTAGGATGTGAATTAAAGTCCTCTCATATTGTGACACAAATCACTGAAATGTGTGACAAGTGACCAAGGGTAAAGGCTCCAGAGTGTTGTTGTGTCATGCTTCATAGAACATAGTAGTTTTCAAGTAACAAAACTGTTTTAAAACTCAAACATTTATGAAAGAACTGCACAGCTGGAAGTGATCCTTCTGAGATATAAAATTATAACAAAAGTAACAAAAGTGGGAGTTGAGTTGAAGCTACTCTACAAAGCACTGCAGAGTGGTTTAGAGTGCTCCACACGTACTATTTTAGAAATGCTTACAGCGCTGTGCAGCAGATAAGATCAGTATTATCATTCCCATTTTGCAGTAGGAGGACTTGCAGAGAAATTCCTACCTCAGACCCTCTAAGTGGGTTGTATTTGAGGTGATTTCATTCCCCTGTACAGCTTGAGTGATCAAGTGCCTATCAGTTTGAAAACTGAATGGACCACTCTCAAATGAGGGAATGGTGTCTAAATAATCACTGGAACTCAAGGATGATAGGAATATTTATTCATCTATTTGATTTATATCCCACCTTTCTTCCAATATGGAACTCAAAGTGATTTATAATATCAGGTAAAATGAAACAGCTAAAACAATATATGGTACAAAATTTCCAAAAGCATTAAACAGTCAGTCCAATTAAGACAGTAAATTAAAGCAATTAAAACACATTAAGCACATGAGACATAGTTAAGAACAGCACACCCATTTCACTCATCTTTCTGCTCCAACCAGTTGGCAGGCCAGCTAAAAAAGAAGTAATTTGCCTACTGATGAAAAGAAAGCAAAGAGGGGGCCAACCAAGCCTTCCTTGGTTGAGTCCCCTTTGTTTTCCATGTATGTGTGTGTGTGTGTGTGTGTGTGTAGAGAGAAAGAGAGCTGAGAATGTGATACATTCACAGACACACTTCACGCGCGCCACACACACACACACACACACAGAGCAATATCTCATTATGGCTCTGTAAATTAAAATAGGCTTTATGCAAAAGTGTAAAAACTTACAGGAAGCTGATAGCAATTTTGTTCCATGAGTTTTGCTTTGAAAATCTCCCACTCTGCATTTTGTTGCTTTTCTCCTAAAGCTGCTAGCATTTCCCTTGTTTTTTCATGGCAATGCAAGACTTTGCATTTATTTATTTATTTAGCATGGAAATTGTGTGCACATTTTAAACACATTTTCTGATTGTGCTCACTTAGCCAGAATACATGCTTTAATTCACCCATTTTCTCCCATTCTCTAAAGTGTGCCTCTCTGTATTTTTTTCCAAGTTTTGCACATTTTTAGTGACTCACAAATTAAAAATGTGTGCAGTAAATGTGTGTACTTTATTTCTCCAACATGCCATTTAATCCTCACCAATGTGACAGTTCTCAAGGCCAATTGTTTTTATTCTTGCAATAAGTGCAAAGAGGTGCAAAAAAGCTACTTTTATTGAAATCCAATAAAATTATTTTCAAGTATCAGTTGAAAATACTCTCAACAGCCAACAAGAAAATGGAGATCAGAGGAACAAAAGAACTGAGCCTTAACAAGTCAGTTTTTGATGATTTTTTATCAACAAAGAACACAGTCTGCTCTTGGTTTAAGTCTGAACTTTAAAGGAATACTGGCTTTAACAGTTCAGAGAGACAAGCCATTTTGAACTACACTGTTATAGTGCTATTATTCTACTTTCAACATCCTGTGGAATTCTGGGGTTTGTATTTTACTGAGGCCAAAGAGCTCTCTGGCTGAGAATTCTAAATGCCCCTCCTTAAATTGCAAAGCCCAGGATTCTATAGGATGTTGAAAGTGGAATGATAGCACTATAACAGTGTAGTGCAGAGATGGCCACAGAGAGAAAGAGACAGAATGAGAGACAGGGGGACCTTTGGATATAATGCAATAGATATCTCCTGCCTTATATCCAAAGAACTCAAGGAATTCTACAATGAAATCAATTTTGAACAATGAATAATACCAGTAATTTAAAAAGAGTAAATATACATTAAATAATTTATCAATTAAAAACCAATTTTAAACCAGTTAAAACTATTTTAAATAGTACCAGCTATAGCACATATATATTTTGAATTAAATCAGACTTGAAGACTTTAATAAAGAGCCTTGCATTGCTTTGTCACCGAAATGATACCAGCATTGGCATCAGTTGAGCCTCTAAGAGGACACTATTACACAATGGGCGTGCAACTGCATAGAAGGCTCTCTTCCATGTCCTCTTAAATCTGTTGCTCTTATGACTCAAACAAAGAGCCCCCCTCCAATACATCTGAATTCCTGGGCTGGCATATATGTAGAGAGATCTTCCCCCAAGGTCCCAAGCTATATAGGGCTCTGAGTGTTATTATCAGTACCTTGAATCCAAACCAGAAGCATATTGACAGCCAGTGCAATTTCTTTGGGAACCAATGTTGTATGGCTTCTGAATGGTATTCCAATTAACAATTTAGCTATTTTTTTTGTGCTAGCTGCAGTTTTTTAGTCATCTTTGAGGTGCATGCCAAGTATATTGCAGTAGTCTAATCAGAAAGTTACCAGTACATGGACCAATGTGGCTAAATTATCCAGTCCAGTAAAGGCTGTAGCTGACAGACCAGCCAAAGCTGGACCCAAGCACATAGTTCAAGCCATGTAGTCTCCTTGGATCTCCAGTGACAAAAATGGATCTAGGAGTACTCCCTGTTCCTTAGAGAGAGTACAACCCCACCAGGATGGATACTTACCCAATGATAAGAATCTGGAAATATCAGAATTAGGGAGTCTTTATGGAGATTCAGGGGAAAAGGGGACCCTCCTCCCTCTCAATGCTGACTTATGCCTTGAACAGGAGCTAGGAATTTTCCCCAAATTCTCTTAATTCCAAGGTGCCACCACCTACTAATTTAGCCCACTCTACAACAATGCAGTGGAACATTGCTTGGGAATTTACAATCTCTATGTTCAAAGATCCTTTCCTTTCCCTCACCTCCCCGCTTTGAGTGAGAAGAATCCTATCCATGCATGTGCCGAGGAAAGTGTGGGAATAGAGAGGGAACAGAGGCTTACAGAAAAGTATTTATTTTTAACATGCAAGGTAAACAAGAAAATAATACTCATGAAAGGGCTTCCCTCCTTCAGGTGTGCTTGATAGTTACAAACAGATAGATTCTCAAGATCAGCCAAACTGTCCAAACTAACAAAGTTCTAACGTAGCTAACTAGACACATTCTAAGCTACTCACAGTAGTTGGTCATTTCTGAGATGGTATTTGGGGAGGGCCAGGAGGCAGCCTTGTCTGCTCCTACTGGCATCCCTCAACCTCCTCCTCATGATCTATTGAGGATTTTTTTTCACTTTTCATTGAAGCATCCAGAAGATTCTCTCCTTTCTTTCCCCTGATTGAGCAACTATCCCATGTGACCTCCAATCAATGTAACCTAACCCGAGCAGTCCATTAACCCTTTGTATGCCTGAGGGAGAACTACCTCCCTTAAGCTCTGTTACCTATTGTCCATTAGCATCAAAGACTAGACGAAGATTTTCAAGAGAATTCCCAAGAAATGACATCCTTTCCCTAACCTGTTCTCCTACATTCAGTTTCCTCCCTTTATTGTCATTCCACTGTGCATGGTGCCACTTTGTATACCTCTGTACTTGGAGTTTTTTAACAACATTAACAGCAACATTAATTGACGGCAATGTTACATTTCGGTGTACCTGTTAATAAATCTACTTCTTTGATTTAATGTGTTTCCAGTTAGATAGAATAGTACACGGAAACAGAATAGCACATGCTTGAGTGGGGTGTACCTGCAGGGTGTGTGTGTGTGGCAAAATGAAATCATGCACCCTTAAATAAAAAAATATGCTTCCCCATTGATATCAGCAATTTTTTTTCATTGCAGAGAATGATATTTTGAACTCTTCTGTTTGTTGTGTTTGTATTTTTTGGTAACTTTACCTTCTTAACATGCCTAAACTATATTTATAAATGCTCAGCTGGCATTTCAAATGGCTAGAAAATTTAAATGCTAGAAGAGTAGAGATTGAAAGAGAATTTACTGGAGGAGTAGAATTTTTGTTTTGGACATACAATGCCTCTCTCCTTTAACTATGCCCCCACTGTTGAGCTGGGCTTCTCAGCAAACTTACTCAACAGGCCTGTTCTGCCATTTTGAGGATGATTGGCTGGCTAGAGATAAGGAAGTTGAAAACTGGAACACCATAACAGTCACACTGTTATGTTAATTTAGTAGCTGGCAGTAGCTGCTAATTTATTGAGATACATGGGGATAATTGAATCCCAGTGATGAAGCTAGAACAATATCAGATTTTTGAATTTGCTTACTTAGTATCGCTGGGTATTAGTTTTCAGAGGGAGAGGGAAGGATTTTCTGCAAGGCATTGGGTTATGTCAGTCACCCATTAAGCTTCAATCCTGGTCTACTTTATCCTAGTGCTTTTTACACACACACACACACACACAACATCATCTAGAAATTCAGTCTGTATGTTACTTGTCAATTGCTTGATTATTAATATTACAAGCTGTATCTTTTGGAGAAATGTGTAAAAGTTTGGGGTTAATTTTCTATTGCTACTGCTTAGTTTATACATTTATATTTTGTTTTGTGAAGCAGGTGGGCTGTAGTCTTAGATGCTCAGTGAATCATCCTCCGTAATAACATAGGTATATGGCTCATTTTTCAGGGAGATGTATAAGGTTTAATATCTCTGCATAAGACATTCTCCTGAACCTTTAGTTCTTCAGTGAAATGTGAAACTTTCAGAAAAAAAAAAATGATTGTGTTAAGAAAGAAAAAAAAATGAAGGAGCCAAGCACAATGTTCTCTGCTTTTCCGTCTGAGTTGTAAATGATGCAACACTGGAAGAGCCTTTCAGTATATTTTATATTTAAACGAATAGGTGCAATACAATCTGCCTGAGTATTTAATGAGTCAGTAAAACTGAGTTCTTCCAGAGCTTAAAAAATGCATGCAATGTTCAGTGCCACTTGGAAGGATAAAAACAAAAAAGGAATGTCTAGGGTCATATCTGCCCTACAGTGTTATAGTGCTATTATTCCACTTTCAACATCCTGTGGAATCCTGGAGTTGGAAGTTTAGGGAGGGACATTTAGAATTCTCAGCCAGAGAGGTCTTTGGCCTCAGTAAACTACAAACTCCAGAATTCCACAGGATGTTGAAAGTAGAATAATAGCACTATAACAGTGTAGGGTGGAAATGGCCATTGTGATAGTGATGTTCTTGAACAGTCACCTTCAGGAAGTTACTAGGAGCCTCACAGGTGGGAGGCAGAGATTTTTCCCCTGCTTATGAGCTAGGATATTAGCTATCCAGCAAGGAACAAAGGGAGGATTCTCATGAGACGGTGAGGAATGATATTTAGTGTTGCTAGGTATGGGGAGAGGGGTGGCTAAGTGATTCCATCCAGGTAAGAATGCTGCCCCCAAATGAAATTTTCCATTAGTCCCTAAGCTCCTAGCATTACAGAGAGTGAGACACTGAAAAATATTCACACCTAGAACTCTTCTGTTTGTTTTGCTCCCATTGCTGCAGTAACTTTGCTTGCCCCTTTTCTTTTAAGTACCTAACCTATATTTCTAAATGCTCAATGAAGTAGGAAGTTACTGCAAAGCTAGAAATTTGGGGACTGAAGGAAAGATTCATGAAATGATTTTTTTATTTAGAAGGGCAATCTCCTCATTTTGCCCCCCCCCGCCCTCCCTAAAGCAAAGCAGCTGTAAGAATATTGGTGGTGAAATGTGTTCACCTGTTACAGTGTTACTGAATGAGGCCCACTAGAGTACATTGGTTATAAGAGGCTTATTACTAAGGCTCAACTTCCACAGATCTCCAGATCTCTAAACAGTCTATAGGATTAATTGTGAGAATTAAACAATTATACTCTTCACCAGTCTTCTGGGGCCAGATTCACTATATAGCTGCTGTAGTCTTGATCCATATTACTCCTCCCTGGGCTGCTGCAGTTGATGGATCAGTTTTGGCAATATAAGTTATAGGTGTAGAGGTCCCATTGGGATGACAACTGGAGTTGGGACAAAGGATTAAATTCCCCTACATCTGGCACAGTAGGGTCCCAGTATAAATCAGATTCCTGAACTTACTTTAATGTAAAAGAGCTCTTCACCATATTAATCCTGATTATGGAGGAAGAGAAGAGGCAGGTACAGCTCCAGCATTCCTATGCCCAGAAGCCCTGGTGGCGCAGTGGTTAAATGCCAGTACTGCAAGCCACAAGGTTGTGAGTTCGATCCTGCCCGGCTCCAAGGTTGACTCAGCCTTCCATCCTTTCGCAGGTCGGTAAAATGAGTACCCAGCTTGTTGGGGGCATGTATAGAAATGTTGTGAAATACATGCTATTTGTAAGTTGTTCGCCGCCTCGATCCATATGGAGAGGTGGGATACAAATAGATAAATTAAAAAGCAAATGAAAGATCCTCCCTCTATTCCAAGTGCCACTGCCCTGGCCTCAGAGGGGAATGAAGAAGAAGCAGGCACATTTCCGTTATGTCGAGGTCCAGAAGCAGAAGAAACACCCTCTCTCCATCATAACTACCACTTCACTGCCCTGATAAGGAGAGAACAAGAGTCAGTATCTGCCGGATTGCCATTCCTTTTTCCTTTTGTGTCATGTCTTAGTTAGATTGTAAGCCTCAGGGCAGGGAACTGTTTTGTTCTTCTTTTACTTGTAAAGCACAATGTACAGTGATGGCTCTATATAAATAAATGATCATATTAATAATAAACTGGCTCTTAGATCTTAGTTGCAATTGAGTATGGCTTTCAAGTGAAATTCAATCATCAGATGTGGGAGTTAGGTTAGAGTCACATCTCTTTAATGGAAATACTTACTGACTTTTGCCTCCTGACAGGGGATAATGTCTAATGTAGATACCTAGCCTTCTTAGGTGGTGTGCATTTTCCTCAACCATTTCAAGATTTGTTTCCTTTTTATGCACAAGAAGGTGGCATAAAGTAACAATAACTATGGTGGCTTCCTATCTCCCTGGTGCAATCCTTCTGTTTCTTTAACAGCTGAATGTCATTCAGAAGTAGGGATGTAAATCTTCATAATTTTAATTCCCACAAGCAAGAACAAATAATTTGATTTTTTTTTTCTCCTTGATGTGAGAAATTCATTAAAAACTTTGCAGTTTTGAAATATTGTTTGTAGTTTGACATACACATATAAAAGCGCACATGGTGAGTATTTTTTACACAGAAAACACTGGCCATTTTCACACTAGACTGTTATACTACTATTATTCCACTTTCAACATCCTATGGAATCCTGGGGTTTGTAGTTTAAACAAAAAACCCCAGGATTCCATAGGATATTGAAAGTGGAATAATAGCCCTATAACAGTCTAGTGCTGAAATGGCCACCATTTTCTGTGCATAAAATGGTATATCTGCACAGAAAACAAATTTCCTATATAGAAAGCAAGCTTCCTTTTTTTAAAAAAAATGTATTTTGAAGCAGAAAAAGTAGTTTTCAACACACATAAACACAGACAAATCAACATGTATTTTTGGCACAGAATAAGTTGTGAACTGCAAAGATTCTTACCTGCCAAGGTTTTCCATCACGGGATTTCCTGAATCTCTAGAAATCAGTTCTTCAACCATTTTCCAGACATTTTTGAATATTCTTTCCATTCCTATGCAGAATCTTAATGGCTACAGCTTTTAGTTAAAACTGAGATGAAAGTTCTCAGAATGAAAAAGATCAGGCTGGAACAGGGGATTTGGCTTACCCCTATTGGAAAGAGTAGATTCTTTTCTGTCCAAAATTTTTGTGTTCCTGTGTATGTGTGTAATTACAGTCTTATTCTTGGCCATTGATGTTGGAATCTGATGAGTAGGTAATGGAGAAAAGAGGGTTGCATTTGTGCTAATATCATAAGTGGTCTTCAACTTTTGAATAATTTAATCCCCCTCCTGCAATTATCAGAATGTGTGTATGGAAGATTATGTTTGAGTATTTTTCATTCATCTTGTTCCTGCTTCTGCATCTCTTTGCTTAGAAAACTGTAGACATTTTGCAAGGAGTGAGGTAAGCAGACCAAAAATGCAAGAAACAGGCATTTCCCATTATGATGCAGAGTCAAACATAAAATTGTGGTAAAGTGCAAGATTAGTGTCGTGTGTTAAAATTTGTAGTTAGGGATGTCACTTTCACTTTCTCTTACATTCAGTATTTTTTTTAAAAAAATTAGTAATCTTCAATTCTTTCCATGTAATTTTGAAGAAATTTATTCATTTTGGTAAGTCGATATAAAAAAAATTAAATTATCTCTAATTGCAATCAGATATTGTCTAACACAGGGTTTATCATGGGCTTTAAAAGTTTGACTAATCAAAGTTTTCCATAACCCCAGATATATATTGTAGGCTATCATTGTCTTTATTTTTGTAATTGGGAAGACATCAAAACTAGATAGATTATGGATTGTGATACATTGTTCAAAATATGTATTTAATTTACAGAACATCTGATGGCACATGAGTTCCTGTAGCCCTCCTCTAACTAGATACTTTACTTTTACTGAATGAATATGCATTCTTAACAATGCATTCTTGACAATAAGAAATTGAAATGCATTCTTAACAATCAGAATACATTTCTCTCCAATATGGGTGTGAGTTTTTGAATCTGTTTTAATTTCAAAATACTAAATGCAACTGCAGAACCATCAGTTAATATCTGATAAAAGACTATATACTTCAAGGAAAGGTAAAAGACGTTTCTGATTCTGAGAAGAAATATATAGAAAGAGATGTATCTGAAAACACAGATGTCACCAATATTAATCTGTTCATTAACTCACTTAGCATGAATTTATAATCTAGCTGACATTTTAAGTAAGGCTTGCAGTGCTCCTGAAATAAATTTGTTCTGGTGGCAAAACTATTTACTCTTGTTATGTTCTAATGAATCATATTAGCTTGATCTGACTTGAGTTGGTAGTTAATTGAGATCAGGGATTCATCTTTGGTAATGGTTTTACAAATGAGCTCTCTGTTTGTATTCAGGACTGATTCACTGCTCCTAGCAACATCAGGTCTTTGTTAATAGATCTTTATCAACAGAAGTCACTAGAATACAGCAGAGGATCTCTCTCTCTCTCATTTTAAGTGTAGCAGGCTTGTGCTCTTTGCTTGTGCTCATTAACAGGCAGCAATAAATCTCTACTTTTCTGAGTTTCTGGAATATACAATATATTCACTTTAGGTAACATTGTATTCTTTTTTTCTTAAAAGAAATAATTGGGTGGCTTCATTTTCTTCCTCCGTGTCACTATGTTTTGCCCACCACTGTATGACTAATTCATAACACAGTCACTTGCTTTGGGACTGATTGCAGACATTGTGGATGAATCAAGAATTCCAATTGGCAGTGCTTGGCAACAACATAAGAAGTGTGGTTACCAGTGAGGAATGATTTCACAAGTAATCTAGAGGTCCTTGCACATTAAACTATTTCCCTATCTGACATCATTAGAAATTAAAGAATAGAAAAGCGTACTGTTGTTCTTGTTACATTAATAGTTAGAATAGATGGCTGAATCATCTGGAGGGTTCCATGCCTTGCTATTCTCTCTAGAATTGTTCACCAAGTGGGTATTTACAACATTTTGATCAAATACAGAAAGATTATCATTAAGTTGTCAGAAAACCCTTTCAATATTCCACAATCAGTGAGTTCAGATAATAGCATCAAGGGGATGATGTGTACAGTGATACCTTGAGACAAGGGTGGGAATCATGTAGCCCTCTAGACTGTGACCACTGATGCCTTGTGAAACTGGGGTTGAAGGTGAAGGCTGAGCAAAGGGTTCACAGACATTAATTCTTAGACTGACGTATATAGGAAGAGATATTTCTCTTCTGCTTGGAAGATACAAGAGGTAAAACTAGATAAAAATACTAGAAGTAGCAGCTCTGTATATACATATGTGCCTTCAGGTCCCCTGTCAGCTTATGGTGACACCATAGCCCTTTCCACACCTTACCTTCTTCCAGTGAGAGGCTCTCACGTTCGGGGTCCTTCGGCTCCGCACGAGCTGCCTGCTTGCATGAGAGCCCCGCCTCTTCTTTTCCTTCCTTTGCACTGGGGCAGGAAGCATGACCAGCGTGGCTCCAGAGGCTCCACATGCCAGGTAAGAGCACGTGGGGCCCAGGAGCAATGCGCGATCACAACCATTTTTGGCTAGATGCACGATCGGCACCTGCCGGCCCCTGGAGCATTATGTGACTGTGAGTGTGTCATGCAGATCACTCCTCACAATCACGCAATGCTCCAGGTGCCCTTTTGCATGGAAAATGTCATAGGATTTTCAAAGGCAAGAAGTACTCAGAGGTGGTTTTGCCAGTTCCTTCCTCTGAAATATAGCCTACAGCACCCAGTATTCATTGGCAGTTACCCATTCAAGTGCTAAGCAGGGCTGATCCTGCTTAGCATTCAAGATCCAACAGGATCTGTATAGGATATTACGCTGCAGAATAGGTATTGGTAAGATCTGAGAATTAGTAGGTCCTGAGATGCCAGGATCTTAGGGGAATCTCCAAAATTCTTAAAAGGAATTTTGCAATTTATGTATTAAGGGTGGCCATATAAGGATATGTTGTAAAACAAGATGAAGTCCTAAATAAAAGATATTGGCAACAACATACTTTCTTTGCACAAAGGCAGTGGCACCTCAGAAGACATCTCTTCCAGAAAGCAGATGCAAGACTGGTGGATCACCACTTCTGCATGCCCCAAAGAGTAGTGATTTACCCTTTGTTACCCACCTTACACCCTCAAACAACTATGGGATGGGAGGAGAAAAACAGAACTCACAGTTGAATATTACTTCCAGTTGCAAAAATTGGTCAATTTTTGTTTGATGTTGGGTTTCAGTGTGTGGTTGTGGAGGTTCTGAAAATCTTTGTGGTAAAAAAAAAATGGTCCCAGACACATGGCACCCACCCCTGATGTAAAAGGTTTGTCATATATATCATACAACTCCCCTGCTTCTATAGCTCCACTGGCTTCTTTTGGTGCAGAATTCAAAGTGCTGCTTATGACCTATAAAAAGCCAAATGCTATCAGTCTGGCCTATCTGTCAGACTGTATCTCACCATTTGAACCTGCCTAGATCTGAGATCCCAAAGAGACTATCCCACCACTTTCACAGAAAAAAACTAGTGGGAATACCAAATAGTCCCTTCTCAGTGGCTGCTTATAGGCTCTGGAAGTCCCTCCCTGGAGAAGTTAAAATGGCTTCTACCTTGCTGTCTTTCCATCTGCAAAGGCTTTTTTTTATTCCAAAAGGCTTTTAGAAATGAAAGGTTTTTTAAAAGGACTTTAAAAGGGTGATATATTGCTTGAAATTGTCATATATTTATCTGATTTTTTTCATGCGTATGTGTATGTTTTAACTTATTTTAATATTCCAAATCCTTGATTCTATTTTAATATTGATTTTCTTTATTTTACTAAGAAATGATATTGAAATATTTAAATTTCTAAGCTGCCTTAAGACTCAGTGTTGGGGAAAATGTAGGCCATAAATGAACTGGAGTAGGGGGAGGAGGAAAAGGAGGGAGCAGATGATGATGATGATGATTGGACTTACTTTGAAAAGACTTCATAATTAGTGACATCATTACATAGCCACTTTTGATTGTCTGCACCATATTATCTTATGTTCTAATCTTTGTTGTCTAGGATTGGGTGATATCTGAGACCTAGGCATTATTGCATTGCCCTTACGTGCTACAAATAAGGATGGAAAGAATATTCAAAAATGTTCTAAAAATGGTCAAAAACCATGGTTTTTGAGTATTGAGAAACCCTGTTAAGAAGAATCCTAGACTGAAGAAAATCTTCAGTTTGGAACTTATTCTGTGCAAAATTCACACATGGTTGTTTAGTGCAGAAAACAGCATTTTTCATGCAGGAAACAACATTTTCTCCATCAAACATATTTCAAGGCAGAACTACTAATTCCAGCACGGAAAATATTGTTTTCTGTGAAGAAAAAGATTTAATTGGGAAGTTGTTCTGTGTTAAATTTGCACATGGTTGATTTGCATATAAAATAACAGATTCTCCACGGAAAGCAGCATTTCCTATGCGAGAATCAATATTTCTGCATTAAAATATTATTTTCTTCACAGAAAATGTTGTTTTCTAAATGAAGCAACCACATGTGAATTTTTCACAGATTCAGTCCCAAGTTGCAAATAGCCTTTGAAAACTTTGTGGTTTTCAGACCTTGTTGCAGCAGGAAGGAAATTGCTAGAATTATTCATTGCTACATTTGAGAAGAAAATGAAGGAAGTGAAGAACTACATCCCTAGCTCCAACTGATTTATTTGTAGAGGGCCTTCTGTACATGCAGCAACTTCTTATGGGTGAATTAATAAATACACAGGTTACAGAGAACTGCTGCAGTAGTCCCTATCTATATCCATTTGTATCACTTTGTATGTCTGAAAAGAACTCAACTTGGCTTCTTTCTTTTTGTGAGATCAGCACACAGCCAAATGGCGTCTTCATTGCATTCACTATTTTACCTTTTATGGGTTGTAATCACTTTGGGAGAGGAAAGAAATGGTGGAGAACAGAGTCAAAGAGAAGCAGGTGGGGAAGCTTCAATACCAACAGAAGAAAAAAAGAAGAACAAAGAAAAAAAAGGTGAATAACTCCCCCCACTCAGGAGAATACAGAAATAAGTGAACATTTGGTGTAGCCCTACCCAGCACTTACTTAACTGCTGAAGTAGCTGGCAAAACTAGAATGCCTCAGGCAGGAGTGACAGGACAAGCTTGGAAGCTACTTTCCTGTCCTTTATTGTTATAAGCTGGCGACTTGAATCACAACAGCTGAGCACTCTGCTTGAGCCTGTGAAATTATGAATGTTATCATTTATCATTTCGGAATTATCCAGCTTCTGTTTTAATCCAACCACTTCAGAGGAAATGAATTTTGCTGTTCAATTGCACTCTGTATAAACCTGTCTGCATTAGCTGTGGTCCACACAGCTGAATTGCTTTGATAACTCACTGATTATAAGGCAGGATGCTAAAGTAAGGCCTGTTTACAGAGTGATGAAAGTTTTTTTAAAAAAGCTATGAATGTTCTATAGCATGAAACTGGTTCAAACCCATACTCAAAAGCCTTTTGAAATCGAAGACATTCCGGTTTATTTCAAATGGCTCAGGCCTGGGGATTTCAAAAGGGTAACAAATGAACACATAGGAACACAAAGGCTTTTATTTCACTTTAATAGATTTCTTTTTTAATTCCACAGACACAAAAGGTACTGCAAATACAAGGGATAAACAGATCTTTCACATTGTACATTTGAAGAATGCCATTCGCAAGAACATATAATAAAGCGGCAGTGAAATAATTTGGCATGATAGGCAGATAGGGCCTTTTCAGACTAATAGGATCTGTGAAGCTTCCAGAATGCTTTGGTAGCAAGCATATTAGCATTAGGAGCTCAACAGGGGGACATATTCCTTCCTCCTCCCCCATATTTACTGAAGCTGAAAGGGTTCCTCTTCTGAATAGCCTTTCTGTCAGACTATTGATGCTCATAGTATTGCCTGTTATGCTGAGTTACACATCTTCTAACTCTCTTATAGGAGGATTGGTTTGCCAGCTGCATTAACTTTTAGATCTGGCATAATTCGAAACCATGTTATGATATTTTGGCCGCATTTTTTTACATAAGATCTTTCATAAAATCAGATTATGTCATACACAAAATTGGTTGTGAATTTTCTTCTCAAGCTAAACATATCAGAGTTTTCAAGAAAGTCAAAAGTCAAAATTATGTTGACTGTTGGCCCTGCTGGGGGAAACTAGATGCTGGAACAGTATGATAAGTTAGAGGACGGAAGTGTCAAAATGAAGCCTCTGATGGGAGTGATATATGTGCCTTTAACAGATGAGGAGAAGCAGTGGTCCAGGGAGAAGTGATGTTCTGTTTGATTTTCTTCTTCTACACACTTACATTTACAAGGTGAAAGGGTCTTCATTCTTAAGAGGGTAGCTTACAAGGCTGCTTTGCTCTCTCTGCTTTCTGCTTGACTATACCACTGAAAGCAACCTCTTGCATTGTTATATCACCATGTGCATGTTTTTGATTGTTTCACATTAAATGCTGAGAAAAGAAAATTATGCATCTGTATGCATAGATTACAGATTACAGAAACAATGCCTAGCCCCTTATAGTTGCAGAATGTGAGTCTACCTTTGAGTTTTATTCCCTCTCCCATTTATACCACTCCACCAGCCACAAGCTCTGAGAATGGATTAATAATATAGAAGACATTGCAGTTGCACATCCAAGGGTTAAAAGTATATTGGAGTTTAGGGTTCACATGCAAACTTACCATCCATGTTCTTTCATACCACATTCCCATGTGAAGTATGAATTACCAGGTTTGGTTATTGTTGTAAAAGGGCCTTTCCTCACCTTACCTTTTTCCAGCACTGGGGCATGGAGATCGCGTGAACAGCCTCCTGCAAGATGCTCACACATCCCTGCTGCTTCAGCTCTACGTGAGCTGCCTAATCACGTGAGAGCCCACCTCTTCCTTCCGCAGTGCAGCTTGGGACTTTCCCAGGCTGCACTGGGGAAGGAAGCATGACCAGCATGGCTCCAGGGACTCTGCACACAGGTAAGTGCATGTGGGGCCCGGGAGCAATGTGCAATCACGCACCATTTTCAGCTTTCAGCCGAAAATGAAAAGGTGCATGATCGGCGCCTGCTGGCCCCTGGAGTGTCACACGATTGTGAGTACATTGTGCAGATCGCTCCTTACAATTGTGCGATGATCCAGGCACCCTTTCGCATGGCAAATGCCGTGCGGAAAGGACCTAATTGTGCTTACAAACTTCACCTAAAGGTACTGAGAGCCAGAATGGTGTAATAGTTTGAATGTTGGACTATGACTGTGACACGAGGATTTGAATCTTTGTTTGGCCATGGGAACCCACTTAGTCACTTTGAAGAGGTCACATTCTCTCAGCCTCAGAAGAAGGCAAAAGTAACCCCCTCTCTGAACAAATCTTGCCATGAAAACCCCATGATAGTGGTGTCATAAATCAGAAATGACTTGAAGGCATATGGCAAAATTAAAGGTGCTTACAAACTTAGCTGCAACCTGGGGGCCTTTCACACTACACAAGTACACTACTATTTTGTTGCTGTTGTCATTTCCAACTTATGGAGATCCCAAACACAAACCTCTCATGGGGTTTTCTGGGGCTGAGTGTGTGTGATACACCCAAGGTCAACCAGTGGATTTATGTGGTCAAGCAGGGAATTGAACCCTGGTTTCCAGGGTCATAGTTCAATGCTGAAATCACTAAACCATGCTGTCTATCTCCATAGCATTATATCCCCCTTTAACTATCATGACTACTTTCTACAGAAGCCTGGAGTTTATAGCTTGGTAAGAAATTAGAGAACTTAGCTGGAAATTCTAAATAACCCTCCCTAAATTGCAGATTTTTGGGGATGTTGCTTTGAGAGTCAAATGGAAACACAGTGCTACAATTATGTGCTATAATTAGTGTGAAAGGGTGGTAGAAATGCTTTGTAGAGACAGGACTGTACGTATGTTTTGCAAATATGTTTTCAACCCCCAGAGACCTTAGTATTCAATGTTCAACAGTCTTGAAAATAACTTTTGTAATGAGACATTTTAGGGTTCAGAGCATTGCCTTCAACCCCCACCCCACCACAACCTTGTAGCAGACATGATTTCTAAATAGAAGTATATATTAAAATATTAGGAAAATGGTTTATAGGAATCTTGGGTGGCAGGAAATTCTGATGAGGAGAATCCTGGAGTGACAAGTATCTTTGGAATTCAGGAATTATTCTGCACAAAATTTGCACGTTCTTTGAGCAGAAAACTACATTTTCTTCAATGAAAAAAATATTTCTGAAGAGAAATATTACTGTATATGCAGAAAATGCTGTTTCCTGCTGAGGAAAAAAATGCTGTTTTCTTCTTCATGAAAATATTTATATGCAGAAAATGCTGCTCTTGTAGAGAAATACTGTTTTCTGTGCAAAAGATGACATGTCCAAATTTGATGCATAGTAAATTCAAACTGCAATAATCTTCAAATACTAGGCAGTTTTCAAAGACTTTCTGGTAGCAGGATGAAAACTGCTGCATGTTGCTTCCTATTAAAAAAAAAAAGTGAAAAATTACATTTCTACTTTTAAACATTTTCAGTGATCGAATTCACACTTGCCAGTCCAAGTAATGTACAATTTATAGAAAAATAATCTCTGCTAGGAACACTTTAAAACATTTTAAAATCTTAATGCAGCTATTAGAACAATTTGTTGTTTCTCATTTAGATCAAGTTTTTTTTAATGTCTGTCTGCATCATTTACTTAATAAATCTTGCTACCATAAACCCTTCAGATGTAACCTGACTCTGACAGAGGATATGTCACAACCAAATTATTTTTATGTCTGAAAATAAGCCTTTTACTATAGACTGTTTAAAGGGGGGGGAGTGAGGGTGAGAGTGAGAGAGAAACTGGTCGTTTAGCCTGTCTGACATTTATTTGCTACAGAAATTGGGTTTATTTTCCATTCTTCATCATGTCAGGTGGAATAAGACCTACAGAAAATGAAACTCTTTGCTCTTTTCACTAAATAGCATCATGTAGCACCATGCTGTGTCACATCAGCTTAGGCTGTGCCCCCTCATTTTCCATAAGACTCTGGAGGCTATTATTCTATAATGTACCTAGTCAACTAGCACTTTGCTATAAAAAATGAAAGAAAAAACTAAAGCCCACTTATGTTTGACTGGGGATCTGTCATCATTTCAGCCTGTAAAGTACCTCATCAGAATTTACTGCAGGTGGTAAAAACTAAAGTAAAGTTAAAACGTTCTTGTTTGTGGAGCAGCAAGTAACTTGATGTAATGTACAGAAGATCTTTAAGGCTGCTTTTGTCATCGATAGGACTACAGAACATCTTTCAAATGATTAAGTTGGCCCTTTGCCCTTCTATTTTCTTGGTTTTTGGACTTCTGTTGTTTTCACACTGTACTGTGCAGAATGACTGCTGGTTTCTCTGTTCCCCAGATCACCGTTTTCAAGTTGCAAGACTGGCGCACACTTCAGTTGCAGAAACCCATGCCTAGAGGCAGCAAGTACCATCGGGGCAGGCTATACTAGGGAGAAACAAATGCCAGTAGGCCAAGTCATTCCTAGTCATACATGGATAATCATGGGACTTCTCTATAGAATTCTCAGAGAGGGACTCTTTGGTCTCAGGTGGCGCAGTGGTTAAATGCCAGTACTGCAAGCCACAAGGTTGTGAGTTTGATCCTGCCCGGCTCCAAGGTTGACTCAGCCTTCCATCCTTTCACAGGTCGGTAAAATGAGTACCCAGCTTGTTGGGGGCATATATAGAAATGTTTCGAAATACATGCTATTTGTAAGTTGTTCGCCACCTCGATCCATATGGAGAGGCGGGATACAAATAAATAAATAAAAAAAGATTGGTACAGAGGCAAGGTATTAGCCATTCCAAAAATCAGTCAGAAGTGTCAGCAGCCATGATAACCCAAGCCAAAATGGAAAGACAAAGAGATGCAGACTTAGGCCAGTTCAGCAGTCAAGCATGCAAATAAATACACAAGTATTAACAGTACTGAAAATCAGGCAGAACACACCATTGTGAACAAAGAGAACTCTCAGCAACTCCTGGGAGATTTATTGTCATGCCTCTGTCCCAGGACCCAGACAGGACTTTAGCCAGCAGTCACACCCTAGAGACATGAGAGGAACAGTACGTATGGAAGCCAGTGTAGGTAGAAAAGGGAGAGCCTGGAATTCTGGCAGCATTTATATAAGAAGGATTTGTTAATTAGGCCACAGCTAGGTAAGACTCTGAGCCTATATAACAAGAGACCAGAATGGGAGAAAGATGTTGTAGCCAACTGATTCCATCAGTGGATGCAAGCCAGATTACTCCTGAATTCCTTGCTCATGTTCCTAGAACCCTTGCCCACACTACAGACTTTACCCTTGGACACACTCTTTCTCTGGATTTATGGTAAATTTGGACTTGTTTCTCAAAACCTGCTGAGAACTCAGACTGACTAAGGCCATTTCTACACTACACTGCAACAGTGCTATTATTCCACTTTCAACATCATGTGGAATTCTGGGGTTTGTAGTTCACTGAGAGCAAAGAGTCCCTCGCAGAGAATTCTAAATGCCCCTCTCTAAACCAAAAATCCCAGGATTCCATAGGGTATTGAAAGTGGAATAATAGCATTATAATAGTGCGGAAATACCCTAAGAAAACTTTTGCCTACCAGGCAAAGCTTGTCTTTAGGACAGCTGGAGGTCTTGGCAGGCTGCCAGCACAGGACAATTTATAGCCATCAGACCTTGAGATATATGGTGCTTAGCTGCTCGGTGTTTTCTATTTAAGAAAAAGTATTGTCCCTTTCAATATTGCTCTTCCTCACACCAGAATGCTATAAATGATAAACATGTCTTTGGGTGTTCATTAGTTCCAACTTAAATGGGAACCCATCTTGCTGAAGTTCTTCACCAGCTGTATCTGGCACAAGCTGCTCTGATTCAAGGAAGGAGTCATCCTCTGGAGACAAAGGATTTTCTGCACCTGACTTGTTTGTGTCAGACATATCGCATTCTAGAGCATAAGTTACAACATGCAGGTACCAAGATCAAACACTGTCCATTATGCAGTAGGGTAACTCTGATAACTTTAGCTAGTTTGACACCACCTTTTCCCACTTGAGTCTTCCTTCATCTCTCTTTCTTCCACTCCCCTCCCCAAAAAGTTGAGCATTGTAATCATTTTGATACCTCATCCCTGGCAATAAAAAGGATAACAACAATGATAACAGTAACAATATCCTTGTAGCAACCATTTTTGGAAGTGTCAACCTACAGGGGTGCTTGATAGCTGGGCTGCTGCTGCTTTTTCTTCTTCTCAGTTTTGCAATTTCTTTCCCAGTTTGACATATTTGGCATATTCTGTGCAAGAAAGTGAAATCTGGTTACTTCTGAGACATTGTGCATGTAAGGATACAACTTTGTACACACGATTCCTTTAGACCTAACCCCTATCCTTGACAAAAGTGCTATCACAATCAACAATTCTTTGTCATGAAAAATAATGAAAGAGAAAACAGCATTTTCTACTTCACTTGAAGATACACAGAAAATGGAAGCATACTGAAAATCCAATTTGTTTTCCATTTAAATTAGTGTGATATTTGTGTAAGTATCTTTAACAAAGAAGAGGAAGAGCGGGAATAGACCTAAGTCAGTCTAGTGCAGTGAATAGAATACTGGACTGAAACTGCATATATCTAAGATCCAATCCATACTTTCTGGTCACTTTGGGCCACTTTCATCTCACAGTCTAAGACCATTTCTGTCCTTACGCTGTTATAGGCCATTTCTGCACTAGCCTGTTATAGCGCGATGATTCCACTTTCAACATCCTCTGGAATCCTAGCGTTTGCAGTCTCAGGAGGCGTTGCCCCCCGCTCCTGAAACTGCAAACCCCAGGATTCCAGAGGATGTTGAAAGTGGAATCATAGTGCTATAACTGTCTCATGCGGAAGTGGCCATAGCTTTCAGCATCCTGTGGAATTCAGGGGTTTGTAGATTACGGAGGCCAAAGAGCAATCTCGCCAAGAACTGCATACCCCAGGATTCCAGAGGATGTTGAAAGTGGAATAACAACACTATAAGAATGTAGTATGGAAATGGCCTAACTTATCTCATATGGTTGTTTAAACATTGCGACGGGGTTGGGGGGAAGAATCATGTATGCTCTCTTGATTTCCTTGGAGAAAAAGTGGGCTGAAACAGTGTGACCAGTGCTGGTGGGGTAATTGCTGTGCTCTGAGTTTTAGCATGAATGCAAGCCAAGGTGCCAAACTCAATAAATTTAGCATCACGCATAGCTACTTTAAAATTTGGACTAATACGAGGAAAAGGTTTGCCACACCTCTGACATTGGTGCCATCACCCTCCTCTAATTGAATGTGAATACTAACATAAAATAAAACAAAATCCAGGTAAACATCCAGTGAGCTGAATGAGACTTTGGACACATTTTATTCAAAGATTAGCTTCTGATTTAACATGACGAACTGCTAGTAATGCAAAAAAGAAACTGAAAATCAATATTCTTTATTTTTCATTTTGACTAAGGACCACAAATATAGTCAGGAGGGTGGGTGTTCTAGGTTTTCATTTGATCTGCAGTTTTAAGCAGACCAATGTGACTCACACTTCTTGGACAATAATGGATTGGAATGTAGTTATGTTTTGGTCTTCTTACTTTTCAAAACTTTGCAGGACAGTTCTTGATTTGAGAAAAAAATACGTCAAATTAAGTGAATGATTTTAGGTTGAAATGCATTCAAAATTTTACATTTAAAGATACAGGGCAGACAAAAATGTGCATTTTGATAAAGTTAAAATGCAAATGTTCATGTTTCCCTCTCCTCTCTCTGTCATTTTTTTAAACTTCATACGGATGTGAAAATAGGACAGAACAAACTCGAGTGTCAACACATGGAAAGCTGACCAGAAACAGACTAAGCCATCTATTCTTATATAGAGCACAGGTGATGATAATTATTCAAAGAAGAATAAAATGCTCTCTAAAAATTGCTGGTTTAACCCAAGTTCTTTTTTACACCAGTTGCTTAGATACCAGTGGTTGTTTCAATGCCCTTATTTATGATTTTTGTAAACATCCTGTTCCACAGCATTTATTCTTTATACTATTTCTCTTTCTTTCTTTTCTTTTCCTTTTTTAAAACAGTTCAATAATAATCATAGAGTGAAACAAAGCATTCCATGCACTGCAGACTGCTTTGTGAGGCCTTTCATAATAAAATAACTCAAACATTTATATTTTTTTCAGAGCTCAATGGAACTATTTACAAAGTCTAGAGTGGAGACAAACAACATTGCTTAAGCCTTGTGAGCTAGTAATATATATGAATAGTAACACTGATAACAGCAGTCCAATAGAGCATTCAAGAAAAAAAAAATCCCCCAAAGCATTTTCTGATAAATATGAAGAAAAAGTTTCAACAAAGATGTTTGTAAACTTTTTTTTCCCTGTGAAGCAAAAGTTTCCCTGAAATGAAATGAAGGCCCTTTACGCACGTGGGAAACGAACCATGCAAAAACGGGACTCACCAGACTTCTTCAGCATCCGGGTGAGTCCGTCGGGATGAGGAGCAGTGCAACCTCATGGTTCCACACTGCTCCGGTGGAGGCTCTCCACCAACCAGAGAAGCTCGCCAGCCTAAAGCCCACCCCCGGCAGATCTGCAGGCTTGCACTAGTGTGTGCCTGCAAATCTGCACTGGAGTGCGGCGACAGAGCAACATGGGGTCAGGCGCTCCGTGCTTTTTAAAAACCTACTTTTCGTAGTTCCGCACCTCAGTCCGCTCCGGAGTGACCAGAACTGGTCATGCAGTGTGCTTTTTAAAAATCTCTTTTAAGAGGTTTTTAAAAAGCATGGAGCGTGTGACCCCGTGTCGCTCCATCGCCTCCACCAACAAGAAGCCGCCATTTTGGATGCCAGAGCAGTATGGAGCGATGAGATCGCACTGCTCCTCATCCTGACGGACTCACCCGGACACTGAAGAAGTCCAGTGAGTCCAGTTTTTGCGCGGTTCCTTTCCCACATGCGGAAAGGGCCAAAGACTGTTAAATAGACAACATAGGATAATAGATATTAGATGGATGTTGGTAGTGCTGAGAAAACCTTGAGGATAAGATGCTTGTCTATTAAACGTCTTAGCTATAGATAATCTTTCTTCAGCTCAGACCTTATAACTGCTGGCTTCTTGGATACTGAAAAGTATAACTGGCCCATCTCCTTCTGCATACATGTTGTGCTCCCAAGGATAAATAAAAACTTTAAATCCATTGAGTTTACTTGACTTACTGCTGTTGTTACATGTCTACAAGTCAACTCAGAGTTATAGTGACCCTATCTTAGGCCATTTCCGAGCTACACTGTAATAGTGCTATTATTCCACTTTCAACATCCTGTGGAATTCTGGGGTTTGTAGTTTACAGAGGCCAAAGAGCTCTCTGGCTAAGAATTCTAAATGCCCCTCCCTAAACTGCAAACCCCAGGTTTCCATAGGATGTTGAAAGTGGAATAGCAATATAACAGTGTATTGCAACACTGGCCCTAGGGTTTTCTTGGCAAGATTTATTGCATTCCTCTTAAGCTAGAGAATGTGATTTGACCAAGGTCACCCAGTGGGTTTCCATGACTGAGTGCCAGTTTGAATCCTGATCTTCTTGGATCCTGGTCCAACACTCAATGCTACTTGGAACAATCTTTGTCTCTGTCCACATCAGCCCACTTCCATGATTCTACAGGAGGTGTGAGAAAAGTATGGCCATTTCCACACTACATTGTTATAGTACTATTATTCCATTTTCAATATCCTGTGGAATTCTGGGGTTTGTAGTTTACTGAGGCCAAAGAGCTCTTTGGCTGAGAATTCTAAAGGTCCCTCCCTAAACTGCAAATCCCAGGATTCCATAGGATGTTGAAAGTGGAATAATAGCAGTATAATAGGGTAGGGCAGAAATGACATAAGACTTGCCTCTGATAGTTCAAATTTTGCTCCTCCCTTGATCTTACTCATCCCCTCTGTCTCGTTCTGACAGTTTCACAACGAAACCTATCCTTTTACATTCTCCTTACCCTTCATCTCAGCCTTCCAAAAGCTGTGGTTGGCTACCTCCACTCCGCAAGTAATTTAACCTTCATTCACACATACATTAATCCTATATTTTTTAAAGATGTGATGAGCAAGCCTACAAGCATACCAAAGAGTAGACCAAGTAAGAAATGAGACCAAGTAGGAAATGAGTTAGGAAAGAAAACTGATGTGCAATGGTTGCTTTGTTTAAAGTTCTGTATGCAACACTGCACTGTGGCAACTTTGGATTGCTCGAGTAGGATAAAGACTATAAAGGGCAAGTGAGAAACTGAAAAGTTCTTGCTTTTTTTGTTTTTTTGTTTTTGTTTTTAAAGAGTAGAAAAGGCATTTAATTTTTGTCTTCTCTAAACCATCATTCCTTTCTGGACTGGAGGAAAAATGGAACATGCAAACATTACAGAAGGCTTTGGGCTGAAGTTCTGTTCACACTAAGGAAACCCCACCAAACACCAAGGGATTTGCTTCTAAATAAACATACATACAATTGTTCTGTCAGGCAATTATACTTGCATGCCAACCAGAGCCTTAGCCAGTTACAGTGTAAGAGATGAGTATCTTCTTCTCTTGGGAGATGTCCCAGCTCTCCTGGGATACCCCTTCTTCTTCCATTATCTACTTGTTCCTGCACATCAGAAGCATTTAACCTCAATCCACTTCTTTGCAATCCATTTTCTTTCATTCTACTGTCTGTGACAAGAAGGGAAATACAACAGCTTTTTTCCATCTTCTTTCTGACAGCTTTTTAAATATTTGAAGACTCTTCTCCTGTTCCCTTTAATATTCTCCCTTTTGCACTGAGGAAATCCATCTCTGATTTGTATCTCTGTTTTGTGATTAGCCTTTCCATGTAATGCTTAGGGTTGCCAACTGGCCAGGATAAACAGGGCTAACCTTTCTCCCATGAGTTTAATGGCAGGTTTATCTGTTAAAATCAGGAGATAGAATGGATAAATGTTTTCACCAGCTAATGTCTACAAAAAGGGGCTGATAATAAACCTATCTAAAGAGGCCAGTGGAAAAGTTGGTGAACATAATTCTGCTTCAGTGGAAGCATCTGGAAAAAAGCAGAAGCCAGCCCAACATGAAGTTAGATTGGTGGGTACATGTAACATGGCTTGCTCTGTATCAGCACCTTGACTGTGGAACTCCTTACCCATCTCTTTTAAGCTTCTGCATTCAATGTTTGAAATTGATGTTTTAACTGCTCTAAAACTGGATTCTAGGATTGTTTTTAGACTGCTTTTAGGAATTTTTAAAGAGTATTTTAATGAATATTTACAATGTTTTTATCTTTGTATTGTTTCAACTGGTTTTTATTTGTTTATTGCCCTTTTGAGCTGAGAGGCAATACAGAAATATTTTAAATAAATAATAAACTCTTTCAGCCAGTACTGAAAAACACTGGCACTTCTTCATCCCATATTTTAGCCATCTCTCTCTCTCTCTCTCTCTCTCTCATGTGCAGAAATAGCAACTTATTATAAGAACTATATTATAACTTCTGCCTTTGCAACAAGGACTAGGAAGAAAAAGGAGGGAAAGCAACAGGAATCATAGTCTCCCCCACACACACATATGCATTGAAGCAGGCAGTGAATTGTGTATATTAAACTTTCCTCCTTTTTCTTTTGAAAGCTTTATCTGAAAATTTAGTGGGCGGGAGTAGACATAAGGTCAACCAAAATAACATATGAAATCTGTCTTGTGGTGGTATCTATAGCAGAAATTCTATCATGAAAAATATAGAAATATATGCTTGTGTTGTACAATGTGACAACCCTTGAGAAAGAAGCATATTTTAGAAAGAAAAGTACAGAGCACCAAAAGTAATTATTTTCTCTTCAAAGGGCCCTTCTTTCTTCAGTGGCATTCTTGTTTTGTTTTGTTTTTTTGGATGTTGAACATCTGCAAGAAATATTGCTGGTAATATTAGGAAAAGTAGACCAATATAGCTCTGGTTAGTAAGGATGTAAATCTTGGTTTATTTTCTTCCCACGTGCAATAAGAAGGTTGAACATTTTCTCCCCCTTGCAAAGATTATGAGAGTTTTTGTGCATTTTTTTCAGTCATTTTACACAAGGCAGCCAAGGAATCACTGAAAGGAATGGTCCAAGAAACAAGCTGAAGGTCAAGAAGTAAGAGAGCAGCAAATGAAGCACAACTTGCAATGCTGAGCTGAGATGGGGAACCTGTTGGTTTGCAGCAAATAGACGAATTATCTCAATGTTTCCTGTTCAAACAACACCAATCCTTCTCCTGTGTTGCTGCCACTTAAATCTCTGGCATTCAGGAGGTACAAATATCAACTTTTCATGGTCTACACGGAATGGTACAGATTCTGCATCAAGGGCAGGACTGCTAGCCTCTTGTGACTCTAAGGCAGGGCAACCACCCACATTTAGGTCTCACTGGAGCCTATTATCTGAGCTTGCTTGCTCTCCTTTCTCATCAGAGGAGGCCTCCTCCAGGTTGTGCATGGCACTGTAGTCCAAAAGGCAATCCTTAGTGTTCTACCTTTTTCTAGTCTACCCTCTCTTATCCCCTTGTTAACTATCTCACTATTTATAAGAGCATCAGAACAATACTGCTGGCTTATCTAAAGGTTCATCTTGGTAAGCATCTTGAATTTTACAATGCCCAGTTGACTCTGGGAAGCCCACAGTCCTTGAAGTTATCAATTGTCTCCTGCTGCTTTATTTTATTTTATTTTATTTTGAATTTACATCCCAAGTTTCTGGTGTTTACAGCAGCAAAAAGCAGTTTAACCTAAGTATAAAAATGTATTATAATTTCAAAACAACAAGAACAAAAAGCATACAGATGCAGTAGCTAAAACAAGCCATTACATGCCTCTCCAATAAGACAAATGTCTGCCTAGACATGAAGGTCCTCACCACGTCTAAACATGAAGGTCCTCACCATGCAGCAGTTTAGGTTCAGCTATCAGGAAGATTTTTTTTATTTATTTTTTTATTTTTTGTCTCTAGCAATTGCATCTCCATTGTAGTTGGAACACAGAGCAGGTTCAGACTAGGACAGGCAGACTCACATGGAAAGTGGTAATCCTGAAGGTGTCTTGGATCCAAGCCATTAAGGGGAAATAACATCCCCAAAATTTTGAATTATTCCCAGAAGCAAACTGATAATTACATAATCCTTGCAGCACAGGTGAATCATGATCCTGTCAGGAAGTATCCATCACTGCTCATGCTGGACCATCCAATAATTCTGAAAACTCTTCACTGGTAGCCCCAGGTACAGCCTGTTACAGTAATCCAATCTGTTTGTATGTCTAACATCATTAGGAATAAATACATCAGGTGCATCAGTCTGAACAAAGTCAAATCCACAAAGCGTACAGAAACTGAGAACCTGGTTCTTTGAAAGAAGGAATATATCATTCTAAAAAAAGCAGAATTCCTATTGAAGAATCTATCTGCCACTTGCCCAGGAACACCTTTCTCTTCCTTGGATTGTCAAAATGTTTTATCCCACTGCATTACTATCCCAAAGCACTGATTTAGAACAAAAGATTCCATAGTAATTGATGAGGGGGGAAGATATTGTCATATGCCACATTTCTACTTATGATGATGCACTTTCAGTCCTCAAATACAAAACAACAACAACAACAGCCCTTATAGTTCCATGTAGATTTTTATATAAGATTAAATAAGGCCACAAAATAAAGCTTCACTAAAGATTTGAACAGAATTCCCCATGGTAGTTGCTGTTGATGCAGATGAAAGAAAGAAAGAAAGAAAGAAAGAAAGAAAGAAAGAAAGAAAGAAAGAAAGATAGCCAGACTTTCTATCCCACCATCACAGGATCCCAGGGCTGCATAAAAATAAAATTAATTTAATGATCTAAAATAGTTTGGATCTAGTCCAACGAGCTGTTAAACTGTTCTTTCTCCCTCTTTGGAGAAAATAAGGCCCAACAGTTTCTGAGAAATTCTTAAGACTGTTTGTGCATGGATGACCAAAAGAGAAAGAAAAGCATTCTGTCCATTCCCCACACTCCAACACACACACACTACCCCAGCCCATTTCCTAAACTGCAAGGAAATAAAATACAAAATAATGCAAAAGACCCACAAATGGTTTATTCTTTCAATTACATAATGCTAATCATGACAGTCAGACTAAAAGTACATGACATCTTAATCTACCAGTCTGTTCTCCTTTTCCTTACTCTCTTATGTACATGCACAAATGAATTGAGTAATGTAAAGAAACTGTCTGAATGATGAACATTATTCATCACAGCTGCAGTAATCCTTCTCTTGTCCAGTTTCTTTAGCAATAGCAATAAGATGTGGAGGGAGAGAGAGAGAGAGAGAGAAGAAAAGAAAAACTAAAACCAGTTGTCTGCAACAGGATTGAAAGCATCATTCCATTCTCCCACCCTATATTCAATGTCACAGAGCACAATAGGAGTTTTCAGAAAACCTTGCTAGCTGATTCCTCCAGCCTCTCTCCAGATTCAATTCACAGAACCTAGAGAAAGATGCTGCTGTTATCTATTCGTCATTAGATACTTTGAACCAGAATTTTGTCCTTTATCCTTGCAAAATTTCCATTTTCTCACCGTTTCAGTGAACACCTCATTTGATGTGTAGTATGAGAATGTAAAACTGTGTACATATAGCTGCAAGTAGGATAGGCTGGTTGACGTGACTCTGCCTTCCCTTCCCTCTTTCTTGGGGAGACAGAAGAATCATAGGACTTTTCCTTTGTTCCTGCACTATATCTCTATAATATTAGTATCACATGATAGGGAGAAGTGGGGAAGTAAAAGAGGAGTAGACAAAGTTCAGCACAGCAAGGTACTGAACAACTGTCATGAGAAATGTGTGGTCTTACTTTTTTGGCCCCGTAATAAAACCAGGGGCACCTCTGTTGCTATCTTTTCTGGCTTCAACCCTGAATGTCATGTGCAGTGTTGTTATAGACACACATGACCTGGGAGTATAACATGAGTAGAGGAAATGTATGATTATTTTTAAAATGGGTGCTATTGGTGTTGTTCCACATCTATCTCCTAATACCAGGTACCTAGACTGGTTTAGATAGCCATGGGCCTCTTGCCTCCATGCCTTTTCAGTGTATTTTAGCCTCACAATTGAGGGTTTTGTAAGATTGCATGAGTATTGGAAAGAATAGGATAGCATGCATGAATGGATATCCAGTGTGGTATAGTGGTTTGAGCATTGAGACTATGACCCTGGAGACCAGAGTTTGATTCCCTGTTCAGCCATGGAAATCCACCAAATGATTTTGGGTTCATAACATATTTTCAGCCCCCAGAAAACCATACAATGGGTTCATCTTAGGGTTGGAAATCAGAAATCAGAAAAGTCAGAAAAGATTTGAAGGCACACAACAACAAACAACAACAACAATGCATATAAGTGTGTGGTGGGTCTACTCTGGTGAAAGTAGAACTCCTTGGAATTCTCTCTTACCCAGTCACCATTTTGTCTATATCAAACTATATAGTGTGAGTACATTCTTAAAGTGACAAATTGTCTAAATATTGTGGGGTGCCATAAAAGGTGTGCAACACATTCAGTTGAACTTTCTCAGTTTAAGGTTTCTGAATAGTTATGAATCTTTACAGAGTATAGGTTTGTCTCATAATCAGCTCATCTCTGCTCACCAGAAGTCTCTATTATTGTAGCTTCCCTTTTCTGATGAAAGTTAGCTGTTGACACTAGCAGAAGCAAGAACTTGTTGTGGCAGCCTTTCATTAGACAGGAGAGTCATGAATGTGAACATTCTTGAGAAAAAAATATTTTCTCACAGGTTTTGTGATCCCAAATATGTATTTTCTAAATCCCACACTTTCTAGGATTGCACATACTCAGGGCATGGGACATTACTTTTTAAAAGGAATTGTGACTATTATATGCTTCAGTTTAATCAGGAATTCAAATCCTGGTCTTCTAGAATTGCAGTCCAGCACTCAAACGACTATACTACAATACATAGAAATTAAGGGGAAGGATTTATTTACAAGGAATGCAGGAAAGGAAAACTACATACGAATAGAATAGTTCCTTTTCAAAATATAGTACAACAAGACAATGGCTGAGATTAATGGAGGCATTACGAATACATTACCTAGAGTAACCTGACAGATGCAGTGGACCTCTGATTGCTGCCACCGTCCAAGATGGGAAAGAAATTCATTTGGTTTGTATTTTGATGTGAGAGTACACATTTTACATGATCAAAATAAAGAGAACAGTAAATAAGAAAGAATAGATATAAAAATGTACGTAAGTTTCTGGGTGGAAAAATGAATGACTTGTAATCTGATGTGGTATTTCTCTCTTGTTGTAGTATTCCAGCATGCCTTAAAAGAGTCAGTTGTGGGGCCCTTGTTGAAAGAGTCATGCCTAAATCTTTCAATAATGGATAACTATTGGCCAATGTCCAACCTGCCATTTCTGGGCAAGATCTTGGAGCATGTGGCAGCCTCCCAACTCTGGGGGTTTGGGGATGAAATGGATTATCTAGATCCATTTCAATCTGGTTTCAGTCCTGGCTATGGTACTGAGACAGCTTTGGTTGCCTTGGTGGATGACCTACATATGGAACTGGACAGGGGGAGTGTATTTCTGTTGGTTTTGGGCCTCTCATGGATCAGCAGGTTCAAAGAGCTGCAGCCATACCATGACCTTGTTAAAACAAGTCCATTGGCTGCCAATTTGTTTCTGGGCACAGTTCAAAGTGCTGTTTTTGATCTATAAAGCCCTGTATGGTTCAGGTTCAGGTTACTTGACAGATTGTATCTCCCTGGATCAACCAGCCCAGGCTCTGAGATCACCAGAAGAGGCCCTTCTTTCAATCCTACCACTGTCACAAGTATGGTTGGTGGGGTTGTGAGTGAAGACCTTTTCAGTGACTGCCCCTAGACTCTGGAACTATTCTCCTTGATGACCATCCAGCATCATGCAAAAACCTTTTAATTCAGGCTGGCATTTACACTTGTAATATATCTACTGTAACTCTCTTTTAAGTCAGATCTCTTCTAGGCACAATTCCAAGCCTACAGTAACCTTAGGCTAGTGCCTCTATGAATCCTTCCAATTGTGGCATGGACAACCCATCTTAGTTGTTTCAGCTATCTCAATGAGTGCTGAAGACCGGGAGCTGCCACTTTATTTTTCCACTATGCCTCTGATTAAGCAGTGCTTCAGGGACATTTTATAAGTTTAAAATGGTAATTCCATTGGACTATTGCTGCTGCAGGTATGCTTATTAAGATGAGGCACCACGGTTAGTGAGGCCACGCTAAACAGGATCTTGTCAAACATGGACCTGAAATTGTTTTTGTGTTTTAAAAGTCAGCAGTGTTGCGGGGGGGGGGTTAGCGAGCAGGCAAAGTTATCTGCAATGGCCAAAAGAAAACATTTTGCAGTGCATCCCATTCTAGAAGTACACAAACAACAGTTCATTTTCAAGTTATAACCAGTGTATCTTTTGATGCCATCTGCTGTGAGTCCTGACTGCCACTGTCATGGCTGAGTGTCCTTTTAAGCTGCCTGCTTTCTATTCTGGCTGCTCCTGTCAGGGCTGCATATTCAAAATGGGCACTGAAGTGGAAATGGAGAGGGCAGGACACATCTGGTTAATAAGAAACTCACTGAAGTCACAGACCTTATCAGTGCTCAAGGGGAAGAAATACTGGTACAATCCCTACTTTCCACAGTGATGCATTCACAGCAAAGTCTAATTTTGGAACATAAGTGAATCTGACCTGACTTTAAATAACCATGGGTTACAGCTCATGAAATTAACAGTAAACACAAATAGAACATGAGGGTCGAAATTGTTAAGCACCCCAAAGCCAAGACATTCAGCTGAAACATGCTGACAACAGTATTAACAAGAAAACCAGAAACTATTGATGGACTTGCATGGATGCTTTTCTCCCTCTGTGAAATCACTTTTACATTGGGTTTCCTTTAAAACTATACTATGAATGAGGGTGGGGGAGGTTGTATGAAACTCTCAAATTAGAAAACAATCTTTGCTATTTTCAGGCAAAATTTCTCCCAAAGGAAAGGTGCAGCCTTTGCCAATTGATTCTTTCTACCAAAGCAGGTAAAGCTTTATATGGGTGCATGAATTTCTAAATACACATTAGTAGTGCGCTACCTCAATTGCCATTATCTCAATAAAGAATAGTGTACAGTTTTATAAGGGAGACAGTGTGGTAGAGTGATTTGAGTGCTTCACTAGGACACCGGGAGACCAATGTTTGAATCTCCACTCATGCATGGAAACCAACTAGATGACCCTGGGCAAGTCATACATTCTCAGCTGGAGAAGAAGGCAATAGTAAACCCATTCTGAAGAAAGACACATGATAGATTCACCTTATGGTTGTCATGAGTTGGAAACAACTTAAAGGCACACAACAATGACAACAACAACAACAACAACTTTCTAAAATAATAATCTTTTGTTTTTTTAAAAATGACTCTGAATATCCACTAATTGTGTGCTAGAGAATAGGGCCCATGGTCGACCGAGCTAGGTAGTTTTAAAAAATTATGTTCTGAACTGTAAACTATCAAGAGAACCATGGTTACTGGGTATTATATAAATATTGTAAGTAAATAAATATTGAGAAATGAAATAATCAGTTCTCTGTGGAATCTGTGTCCTTTTGCACGCTGCTCGCATATCTTTTGATAAAGGGTGGTTGAAAACATTTTTTGTTAAATATATACAGTATGTTTGAACTGCTCAGGTGGTAGTTCAATAAGAACATTTTGAGACTACTTCATACATGTTACATACATTATCCGTTATATCATATCAGTTTCATATTCTGCTGTTTAAGGCAATTTTAGATGTGTGTGTGATACTATAGCTCTTTGTTGTTATCGTTTAGTTATAAAAGACACTTATTAGGCATCCACAAAATAACAGGCCCCCAAATCACAAGTAGGTTCAAATGGGTCTAATCTCATGTATTATTAATATACTATATGTCTTCAATCTGGAAAGACGATGGCTATAATTCATTAAGTTGTTACAAATGCATAACCTAGAGTTACACATTTGTGACTGGTTTGTATTCACAATTCCAACATGTTCACTAGTTTAGGGAATTGCAAAGGTGAATTGTGAGAAGGACCCTACTTAAGGTTGTTGCACCAGAAATTACTCATGGGAGCAAGTGGAAACATCAGTCAGCTGCTTACCAATTGTCAGGAGAACAGACTCCTGTCACTCACAATGGCTGCTGCCCAGTAAGTTAGGACTGAGAGGTCAGAATGGGAGACACTACTTAGCTATGTAACTATGGGATTGCATAGCTAAATATGTGACACAGAAATACAGCCAGTGAGAGCAAAATGTTACATTTATTCATTGAAAGTGATCCAGTGCACACTGGATTTTTATCATCTAGCAGAAGCTTTCACAGGTGTCTATCTCATACAGTCTGGGAATGGTGATTGATGCAGCAGATGAGAAATCCTGAGCTGCAACATATCCAGATTATGGCATAATGAATCTGCACACTTGCAATTCTTAGAATTATAAGCATTAGGGAGGATCTGGCCAAATCTTGTTAGCTTAAGCTCTAGGGCTGCAATCAGTTGGCCGCTGCTGAGCAAGAAAATTGTCACTTTCCACCTTCAGAGCATACAAATAACCTTGACTTTATCTGTATTTTCCATATTATGGCTTATCATTTTCTACATAATCCAATATGGGGACCATGGTTCCAGAATGCTGACTTTGCTTTGATGCTCTCTGGCTTTTCAAATTTCATCAATGTAATTGTTTAAAACAATTTAATTCCAAGGGCAGAGTTCTGTCTCTCCCAAAACAATGCATTCTTAGCAGAATCCATAGATTGTGTTCACAGAGATTAACTATGCTTGTTAATCCTGTTTGACTTCTAGTCAAATCCCATAGCAGGTCAGGAGGATCAGCTCTGGAACCATATCTGAGACAATTAACAGATTATGAAACATGATATGGTTTTAGGATAACAAGAAGCATACAAACAAAAACTTCAGCTCATTTGTTCAAGAAGGAGGCAAAAAAAGATTTTTGGCATTATTTCCCAGGGAGGGAA
Source organism: Ctenosaura bakeri (assembly GCA_948474755.1). NCBI lineage: Eukaryota > Metazoa > Chordata > Lepidosauria > Squamata > Iguanidae > Ctenosaura > Ctenosaura bakeri. Next base: position 111,371 of record CAOLHI010003700.1, on the reverse strand, counting down.
AAAAAAAAATAGCAATGACAACCAGATTTCATTAATTTGTATTATTTGAATTTCAAAGGGAGTGAAGATTAAAAATAAATTGGACTGAACTAACATAGCACTTTAAATTCAAATACCAGGAGTTCACCCTAGGGGCTGAGTGATCTACCTAATGCTTAATTACACTAGATATGAAACTGACAGAGGCTTCCAAGGTGATAAAGACCATCCATTATGATTTTTATTATTTATGCCACAGAAACATGTAGAGCTCCCAGTTTTAGATCAGGTCCCCATTGGGCCCAGCAGCAGTGCTCCCCCCCTCTCTCAGAAAAACTTTTTTACTATACCATGGCTGAACTGTACTTTCTGCAAGAAATCTTTATGCAGGACAGAATGTTTGTAGTCAATATGGATAACAAATAAATAGGAATATATAAATAGAATGCCACTGCTTACAAGCAATAAGAATACATGAATGAAACACTGCCAAAAGTAATACTACAAATATAACTGCAAAATAAAAATACTAGAACCTACTATAAAAAATAATATAACAAGGAAAATGAATACAAAACGAATGACGTTTATAACATTTAATTAAACAAAATCAATGTCCAATGTCCAAAACTGGAAACTCCACCCTAGGGTACAGCTATGTTTTCTGGGATGTCCAAAATGAGAAATTATACCCTAAAGTATAGCTATGGGGAGAGGGAAAATGAGGGCATTGCTTTCCAAATAAGAATTCTGCCCCTCTCCTCCAATTATTTTTTCCTTCACTCTCCAAATTTCTGACATTGCAGAGAGTCATAGAATCATAGAGTCATAGAGTTGGAAGAGACCCCAGGGCCATTGAGTCCAATCCCCTGCTATGCAGGAACACACATCAAAGAATTCCCAACAGATGGCCATCCAGCCTCTGCTTAAAAACTTCCAAAGAAGAAGAAGACTCAATCACACTCTGAGGCAGCATATTCCACTGCTGGACAGCTCTGACCATCAGGAATTTCTTCCTGAGGTTCAAGTAGACTCTCCTTTCCTGCAGCTTGAATCCATTGCTCCTTGTCCTAGTCTCTGGAGCTGCAAAAAACAAGCCCGCTCCCTCCTCAATATGACATCCCTTCAAATATTTAAACATGGCTACCATGTCCCATCTTAACCTTCTCTTCTGCAGACTAAACATACCCAGCTCCCTAAGGCATTCTTCATAGGGCATGGCTTCCAGACCCTTCACCATTTTGGTCGCCCTCCTCTGGACATGTTCCAGCTTGTTGATATCCTTCTTAAATTGAGGTGCCCAGAACTGGTCATAGTATTCCAAATGAGGCCAAACCAATGCAGAATAGAGTGGTACCATTATCTCCCTCAATCTAGACACTATACTCCTATTGATGCAACCAAGAATCATGTTGGCTTTCTTGGCTGCCGTATCACACTGCTGACTGATGTTCAGCTTATGATGTGAATGAGACTTGTAAATCATTCACACCTATAATTCTTATAACAGCTGTGTTCAAATTCCCTACGCTTCCTCATCCTCTTATGGATGTCTAAAATCTGTTTCTAAATCTTCAGTGGAACTTCTAAGTCACTGCAAAGCTGAAAATGAGGTGGTCAAGAAGTCTTATTTGGAGGGGCAATGCTGTGATTTCATCATCATCCCCATAGCTACACTTCTGTATCTGCACTACATGGTAGTGATGTATCTAAGTCTTTTAATCCAAGTCTCAAGTCAAGTCTCAAGTTTGTACCTTCAAGTCTCAAGTCGAGTCTCAAGTCCTTGCAAGATATTTCAAGTAAAGTCCCAAGTCTGGGAGCCAAATGTAACAGAAGAAAGGAGATGGTGGGGATGGGGTTTAAGTTTCAATAATTAGAAAATCAAAGCCCCATACTGTCACTCCCTTTCCCACCTTGCCTCAGCAGTGCTTCAGACAGACTTAAAATTTCCTTTAAGGATTTAAACTGTAAGGGAATGCAGCATACCTAGCCTGGCAACTTCCTCACAAGTAATCAGGATTTTATTTAAACCTTCAAACCCATAGATTCTGGCCTTTCACTTCTTTGCCTTCGAAGGCTCCTTTGATCCCCTGTTGCTTCAATCAGATTTTAAACTCTCCAGATCTATGGATTCCTGAATCTCTCCAGCTGTACTGATTCCTGCCTTCACTCCCTCCCCCTGCCTTTCACTACCTCTGCCTTCCAAGACTTTTTTACTCCAAAACAAGTCCTTCACTAAAAAAAAAGATGAGTCTTGAGTCTAGTTGAGTCGATTCATAATTTATTGACGAATCGAGTCTGAGTCAAATCATTGAAGCGACTTGAGTCAGACATGAGTTCAAGTCTATCGACTCGAGTCTACATCACTGCTACATGGTAGTTTTATATCCTTATATGAAGAAAAAGTTTCAGCCATAAATTCCTAATCCAGATGTCCTGATTTGAGAAATAACAATATCTTCACTGTGCTTGTCTATTGTTTCAAGTCTTGTTGTGAGCCATCTTGGATCTCATGTTGAGAGAAAGGTGAGATATTAAAGAAATATGTAAATAAGCAAATATATGAATAGGAAGAGCAGGGAGGAAATGCTCAGGCACGTAGCAGATGTCCTATCTGATAACTGACACCATTAAAAGGATAGAAACTCTCAAATTTTGTTCCTGTTCTTTCCAAAGTCATTTTGAAGGTCGATGCACATTTTTGTACATCCCACAATATTTTCTGGCATCTCCCTGTAGATCAGAGACTTTTTATACTAGCTCCCTAAGTCAATTGATTTTAAAATTAGAAAGACAGTAACAAAATCTGGGAGTTTTCAATTAGTCTTGATGTTCCCAAAATCTGAACTGAGTCTATATTTAATTTCTATTTCTGCACTAAGGCAAACTTTGAAAATCTGTCATGGAATCCTTGTGTATACAGGAGTATTTCATGGTGTCACTTTCAGATGATGTGGTACCTAGAACAAGGTATCATGGAACTCACTATTACCCTACATGAACCATGAAGCATACCAAAGACTCCTTGGAATATGGACACTGCTTGGGAGAACAGTACTAGTGAGTGAACAATCTTTTAAAGAAGTTTTAATTTTGACAGTAAGAAACCCTGGTGAGAAAGACATGAGAATCTCTACGATCACATGTAACTTCAAAAACAAGGACTAAAAAAATCAACAAAATCTACTGGTAAGAGCAAATACTAGTTATATACTAATGAAGTGGATGTTATTGTTATTGATGAAGTAGACATTTTATTAAATAAGTAGGAAATCTCATGCAAATGTAAAATCCCATGTGGATATAAAAATGTGTTCTCTCAAGATTTTTTTTAAAAAAATAAGTTTGCCTGATTCAAAGTCTCCCCCCTAAACTGCAAATCCCAGGATTCCATAGGATATTGAAAGTGGAATACTAATATTATAACAGTCTAGTGCGGGAATGGCCTTTGTCTTGCAACAAATTTGACAACACTTGCCTATTGAAAGACGCAGTGCATTTTGTGAGTAGGTATAAACACACTTTAGTCAATGGTTGCATGAGTCATGAATTAATCTAGCCAAGACCATAAATCTTCATTAAGTTTTTCTTTCGTTTTCTCATAAAACTAGAACACAGGGTCAACTAGTGAAACAACCAGTGGGAGATTCAGATCAGACAAGAGGAACTATGGTAAAGAATTCTAAATATCTTGTGAATCCTCAAGTCCCAGGATTCTGTGGAATGCAGCCATGGCAGTTAAAGTGTTATCAGACTGCTATAAGCATGAAGTGTGAAAAGGACCCTTCCTTGAGGAGTAAGTGTTCAGCTTGGTTATCCTCCCATCAGTCACTGTAGGCCAAAGTACCCTCCGCGGCTTGGTGCTAATTTCAACTGGTACAACAACTGCAGTCTTTCGTTGACAAGGATAACCTAGTTCATGCACTGTTTGCCTCCCAATTAGATTACTGTAATATGGTCTGCAATGGGGCTGCCCTTGAAGAAGACTCAGAAGTTAAAGTTAGTATAAAAGCATCATATAGACAACATAGAACACCAGCCTTAAAGGAACTATATTGGCTACAAATACATTTTGAGTCTGATTTCAAAGTGCTTGTGATGACATTTAGAACCCTAAATGGCTTGGAACCTCAATGCTTGTCACAGTGCCTCTCTCTATATGTTCTTAAGTAAAGATTGAGGTCTACTGGGCAGACATTCCTTTGCATCCCAAAAGTGAGGTCAATATTCTGTGTGAGGACATGAGAGAGGAACTTGTCAGTCACTGCATCCTTTTTGTGGAATGTTCTCCACTTGGAGGCCTGGTTGGTGACTACACTTGTTTCATTTAGGGACTGAGGGAAAACTTGGCTGCTTACCAAAGCCTTTGGATCTCGCAGATTCATCTTAAATGCTAATACACCTGGTTTAACACTGTTTTAGTCTGTTTTAACATGTTAATTATGTTTAATACATGTTTAATTTATTTATTTCTATTGTTTTAAACTGTTTTAACTTGTTCGTATTCACTTCACTTTTCCACTACCCTGAGTTCTCTTGATATAGGGTGTGATAGAAATATTGTACAGATAGATAAATAAATATATACATAAATAAATGCAGATCACGCCTTCTGTGTTGGCAGTTTAAATAGTCCAATATATCTTTTTTCTTTTTATGCTTTTACACAGAATCACTTACAGATCAAAATTAGAAAATATTTGTGTCTAACATATGCAGAGGAAAAGTCTCAGATGCTACCATGTCATTGGACCTTAAAGTGGAAAATAGTATGAATCTATAGATAGGGGATGGATAACTGTCAGAGTTGGAATCTACACCGATTCCTACTGAGACCTTCTGCCATACATACAATTTTAAATGTTTTTAACACAAAAGAAATGGGGTTGGAAACTTTCAGCACACTTCTCACTCCATCTGTCTGTTTCAAACTCAAGTTAACATTTGCTTTACTTTCTGATTTAAACAAGGCCTTTTCTTGGCCTTAATTGCCCCCATCTGTCTCTAGGGGGGTGAGGAGTATTTTTAGTCTCTCTCTCTTTCTCTCTCTCCATATATATATATATATATATATATATATGGGATGGGCCAACAGAATCCTCGAATCCTGGGTAAGGATTCGAAATTCTCAAGTCCGAATCCCTGTGCCAAAACAGGAAACCAAATCTTTCAAATCTGCCAACCAAATAGATTGTTGGAGACCGGGGTGCCTGAAAACCAGAGAGACCAGGACGCCTAAAAACTTGGGAGACCAGGATGCCTGGGAGACCAGACATACAAGGGAAGATAGTAAGTAGGTGAGGTTTTCCCTTGGAGCAATAATGGCCTTTGCTAGCAATCTCACAAATTACAGCTGGGCTTGTATTCTAAGATATTTAAATTGAACATTTCATATGTAACTTCAGTACTTGACTGGAAGCTACAGGCTTGAGATTTCAGGGACAGCTGAAACATTCCTTTGAAGAACTTCCTTGCAAACCTCTTTCAGACACAATTCTGGGGTTTGGAGTTTTACAAGGGGTCACAGCCCTCTCTGACAAAGTCTACTGGTGAATCATGAAACTACAAACCCCAGCATGCCAGAAGGAGCTATGCAAAGAAAAGCCAGTTTTTACCCAGATTATCTCTCTACTGTAGTATGTGGCCCTGTTAACACAGGCAGGGAAATGTGGCATTAATCCTGTGTAGAAACTGTGTAGAAAGGGCCTTTATCTCATTTTCAATCTGGGGAGATCCTGAAGCAAAACTAGGACAATTGTCCTCGCCAGATTTCTTCAGAGGGAGGTTTGCCTATGCCTAGGTTTTTGCTAGGCTGAGCGAGTGTGTCTTGCCTAAGATTATCCTTTTTTTCCCTTGCTTCTTAAACTCTTTTTAAAAAAAAGATTCAAAAGATTCAAGATTTGTGAGATTCATGGATTCCCAGAACCTTCCAGAGATTTGGACCCGGATTCGGATTTGGAAAATTCCAGATTCATCCCATCCCTAATATATATATGGGCTGAAAGAACCCTTAGAGGATTCAGAAATATCTTGATAGTGCAGGCAGTCTGTGGATTATACTTTCTTCTGCCTTTCCCTGCTAGTGATGGTTGCTGTGGCATGCTATGTGCTGGTGTGTGGAAGGAGATAACTTGTTGTGCGAAAAAAAAGCTTTTCAAAATTATGGTTTGATTTGAGATGAGGAGGCAGAATCTTTTACACTTAAATCTACTGGTACTGATGTAGAGAAAACCCAGAGAGAGATCCAAAAGTAAGCTTATTCCTTTTATTGGGGGAATTAACAATAGCACACCCATAAAATCCATGCAGTCTCACAATCACACAAAACTGAAAGAAAATGGAGGAAAGTTTGGATAGAGAGAATTCAAGATGAAGTGGGTGATATTTATCAATCCAGTAGAGAAGCAAAGAGCAATGTGGCTTAGACTAGCAGTCCAAGGATAGTACACAAATGGGAATCAGAGCAGCAGAGTGACAACTAACAACAGCGTACTGTGACTTGACTAGCTGAAAACTGGGCTTTAAACACCCTATTTCTGCCTGGAGGGTGAAAGTGTTAATCACTTCCTGGCAGAGTGAACAATGAAGTCAAATGGTCTTAGATTTAGGTTACAAAAGGCTAATGGGAATCTTAATAGCTCCTTGATTGCTGGGCAGGTGTGGGGACAAAAGGGAAGTTTGCTGGTCAGAGGAAAATGGACTAAGACAATCAGCTGTCCTTTGGGGACATCGTGGATGCTATTGTCTCTAAAAGTTGAGTTGTTGAAGGCTAACCATAAGTTCATAATATCTGGAATTTCCCTGGTTGTTTCCTGACTATGACTTGGCTATGCCTTGACATCTTACCTGGCCTGGTTTTGCAATACATGTGTTCAACCAGCTTTTTCCCTTAGCCAGCATGGCCATGCAGCCATATAATTTATACTTAAAATATAAATTAAGTATATTAAATATTTTGCCAATTAAACTATATCAAAATGTAGTGATGTACAGTGTATTAAGACAGAGACATGCTATCCTGTCTGCTGGGAAGATCGCAAAGAAATGACACCTATTATTTCAGGCATAAGGGCATCCATAACTTCATTCTCAATAGCCTATTTACAGTTGTTAGTGCCAATTAGAATAGACAGCTGAAATCAACTGCAGAAAAATAGGCCAACAATTGCATGATTTCTATTGATTCATTGGGATTTAGACAAATGTTTCTAAGCAAAAGATTTGAAGTAGTAGGCAATGCTGAGTAAGGCAACTGACAATGAATCTAGAAAAGTTTTTTTAAAAGAGATTTCTAGCAGTTTCTAGTCAAGATCGGCTACCAATTAGATACAACACAGGACATTTCTTTATATAAACACAGCACTAATCGGTATGCCTGAGGAGGAATGACAAGAATCTCTGGTGTACTTGCGTAGAAGCGCTTCAGTTTATGCTCTAGGATCAAAAAGAACCAGTCTCAGCTTCAATGTTATATAAAATGCATAAAATTGTGACCATACATTCTTTATATAATAAATCAAGGTCCCATTGATAGTATGAAGCCTAATATATATATATATATGTATATGTATATTCTTGAGGGTTTGGACTCAGGAACCTCAGGAAGAGGGTTTAGATTCAGGAACTTAACCTCAGGAAGAACTTCCTGATGGTCAGGGCTGTTGGAATATGCTGCCTCAGAGTGTAGTGGAGTCTCCTTCTCTGGAGGTTTTTAAGCAGGCTGGATGGCCATCTGTTGGGAGTGCTTTGAGGGTGTTCCTGCATGGCAGGGGGTTGGACTGGATGACCCCTGTGGTCTCTTCCAACTCTACATTTCTATGATTCTATGATTCTATGACTCCTCACAAAAGTGGAAAACTGTGAATTACTCCTTCCCGGAATTCCTCCCTCCCCAATCCCCTCTGGAGCTTCCTCTCTCCCATTCCTTTGCCTCTGGCCCGGCTTTGGAGGGGGGAGGAAAAAAATGCAACTTAAAAAGCTTACCAGTACTTTCTTCTAAGACAAAGAAGAGGGTGGTTCTGGAGTTCTAATTACTTCCAGTGACCATCTTGAGAAAGGAGCATCTGACCAATCAGTAGTCAATACACAGCAGAATCTGGAACCACATGGCAGAGAGGCCATGGATTCAGCAGTGGGAGGGGGGGTTGCAAGAAAAAAACACACACATCAATTTTAAATAGAAGTCTCACAAGTCTGTGGTGAGGAATGCAAGGGATAGAAGAGGAAAATGCCGGGGGGAGGCAAGTGTGTGCCTTGCAAATAATCAAATGTGAAGGTCACATTTGCAAATATGGAGGGAGGACTGCATTTGTATTTACAATAGGGTCATCACTATAGCCACATCACTAACATTTCACACTCATTGTAAGAAACAGGTGCATCATCAATTGATATAAAATATTATAGCTCGCTGCATAATTACCATAGACATAATTATGAATCCACAACTACATCTTGTCTCTTGACCCAACACCCCAAACCTACATTAACAGTCAGCAGCTATACTGAATTATGGAGGCCTGTTCTGCTGACAATTGGGGTGCAGCAAGTTGATATTTCCAGTCCTCTTCTACCAGCAATCTGAAGTGTGACAATCAGAGGCAGGACTTCTGTTGCAAATCCTCATCTCACTACAGAGTAATGATGAGAGTGGATTAGAAATTACATTTTGTGGTGTCACAATCACTGGAAAAACAGACCTCAATGTGGCTTCTGTTTGCTTGGAGGGTAGCATTTGTGAGCATGGCAGTAGTGCCACAATCATTAACATGAATACTGAACAGTTACAGATGTCTAGCTTGAACATTTGTAACTGCTTAACAGAATGCCAGCCAATATCCTTAACACAGTCACATAGGGATAGAGGGAGGGAGCGGTTCGCCCTGGGCAGCAATGTTTTTGGGGCATGCCAGCCCATAGCCATGCCCTTGCACACCTTGGCCACACCCCCATGCACTGCGACCACACCCCCGTGCACTGCAGCCATGCCCCTCATGCCATAGCTCCACCCCCTCCCACCCCCCCACTCCAAGCTCCGCTACTGTCTTAGCAGTTTAATAATTAAAACTTAGTAAAAAAAAAAAAAAAACAGATCCAGCTGTTTATATTGGGGGGGGAGCTTAGACATTTTCATTTTACACTTGTTGGTATCCTTAGCAAACTTTAGTAATCACGTTGCTAAACAAATTAGCTGATGTGTACAACAATGTATTTCTAACTATGTCCCACGAACTAGCTTTTTGAACTCTTAGTGAGAAAGCAGAGAGAGCAATGCTATGGTTATGTGGGTCCACTTTCAAGCCATCCCTCATCTGAGACAGCAAAATCAGTGAGAAGAAAAATACTGGGATGGATTAGCGATGAGGGAGACATATAAATAAACCCTTTAAAGACAGCATTCGCACACACTCCTTTCAATCACAATAAAATGCTGCCACCTACTGGATGTCCAATCGATCTCTCAACAGAGATCTGTTCAAATGGAAAATCAATTGCTGCTTCCCCCTCATCATCTTCATCATCAAAACAATGACAACAACTGGTAGTGAGATAAACTTCCTATAATTTGATGACAGTTCGGGAGATTGTTCTTACTTTCTGTCAAACCACCATCTTGGTCTTCGATTAGGAGAAATGATCAGGGTGAAAATCAGAGAGGAAAGAAGAATGAGCAAGATAGAGAAACAAAGAGATGCAGAACAAACCCCCACTTCTTTCATTCTTTTTTATCAGAGATCATAAGTTTAAGTAAAACTTGTAACATCTTTATTAGGATATTATTTCAGGCTGGTTAAAATTTAATTTCTTTGGGAATGAGAGACATAGATCTTTATTTTATAGAAGTAATTGAACCCAAGAAGCTAAAATGTGTTAACCACACTTGCACTTTTTACTTTGAATGGCACAGTTTTCCCTAAGAGTATTTTTTTAAATAGTCCATATAAGCAGTTTCTATAAATGGTAAAGACCTAATGGATTCTTAGCAATGCCTTCAACTTTTAACTGTAATCACTTGTGACAATTTTGATTCCTGACTCCTAAGCCTCACAGTAAAGGGACATAGGTTATTCAGTAATAATTTTATTCCTTACAAATTATTGCATAATTCCTTATGGTATGACAAGTGAGGCCAATTTTGAATACTTTTGGTCCAAAACTGCTGTAGTTTTTCAATTCTGCAGTAACACCCCCCCCACCAAAAAAACAAAAACCTATAGACTAAATCCATTTGTTAGTCCTAACTCTGATAGAACCATTAACACCAAAACCTTGAATAGGTTTTAATATACCAAATTCCCATTGATTCAGTGGGCCTACCTCAGCTTGGATTAATACTTTTTGTTTCCCCTCTGGACTGATAAACTGGAGATGACAGCAGATAGCTTCATCTGGAGCAGGACAGCTTGGAAAAAGACTCCATCACCTTGATGGCACTTACTTTATCAAAATCATCTGGGGAAGAGTGTAATTTTTATACATAATAGATTTCTTTATAGGTAACACATCAGTGACCTAATGAAATAACAACTGTGCATTGGCTTTAGAATTTTAACTCTCAAAGCCCTCCTAAATCTCAGCTGCCTTCCTTTCTGCGATATCAGATCAAGCATGTCAATATTAGACGGAATGTAACATCACAGAAGATCAGCCAAGTCTGAACTACATGAGAACTAGGGCTATCCTGCCTTATTTTTTATCTTGTTATGCTCCTTTGGGGGCACAAACCTGTTTAAATACTGGGATTTAGAGTGATACAGCTCCTTGTTCAGGGGGTCATTCTGTTCCCAAGAGTGTGCACATTAAGTTTGTACGTTTATGTGGCAGTATGCTGTGTATTGATCCAGATTATGCTCATGGTATATGAAGCAGAATCCACATCCTCATGGGGGAGATAATATTAGAATTCTGGATACATTATATGCATCCACAATATACAATATATATGACTGGAGGTGGGATCAAAAAAGACAGAGTTGAGTGGACAAAATAATCCACACTAGTCACAGGCATTCTGGTGCAAGTCCTTCTTTCAGGGAAACCTGGTCTGAGATGTCTTGATTTTTTTGGATGTGAGTGGATTTGAGAAGAATGGAGATGATTGTGAATGTTTCTTCCTCTGCCAAATTACTCCAGCTGTAGTGAAAAGCAATGGCTGATTGGCCACCCTCCAGTCCTCGAGTGAAGTGCATGGGCTTGCAGTCAACTGAAAGATATGGTGGTGGCAGGAAAGATGTATGGAATAGATAGAGGACCCACAGAAAATTTCACCTATGGATTCCTACACCTGAATTTTGCAGCCCAGTTGCATAAAGAAGCTTCCACTACCAACACTCCAGACCCAACACAATATATGCTCTAACCTGGATCACAGGAACAGGGTGTTCATGGGGAAGAGGTTGAGGAGAGACAACACCCCCATACACACATGCACAGATGTCTATTTCCATGGGAAAAAGGACCCTGATGTAGCCAACTTATCAGCGAGAGTAACAACCAAGTCTTCTTTTGCTGCTGCTGTCACCACACCCCCCTTGTCTTTGCAGATAGAACTTGGATGCTGGTCTATTATTAATTATCAGGACAGAATTTGCAGTGAGATGCAAGAAGGGAAGGAAGTGAGGAAGTAGACCATAAAGGAAGGGCAAACAGAAAAGGGCAGAACAGTAAGAATCTGCTCAGCCATTATAACAACAGTTAGGACTGGTTGCAGCAGCAGGAAAAAATAATAGTCTTACCATAGGAAAACAAAGAGATAAAATGAAACGGAGCAGGTCTTAAACTAATAGGAATGGCCAGGCCAGTTGACCCAATCAAAGTGACCTCCAAATCCACCCCTTCACATATGTCCTCATAACCCATCCAACAGAATTAAGCCTTATTCTAATTTAAGTGTGAATCAAACACACACACACACACATACACACACAATAAGAAATTACAGATTATTCTGGAAGGCTTGGATTAAAAGTATGTTAATTTTTCTCCCAAGTTAACATTCTCAGGAAATGAAGAGGCTTGAGATTGGGCTGGAAAGGAGTGAATGTTGTGCACCAGGCAGGACTTAGAACTGGGGCTATTTTTGCATGGGGCAAGGGAATCATCCCGTGCCGGTATTTACTGGACTTCTTGGCTCCACGCTTGGGTCCAGGCTGGTCCGGAGCAGTGCTTGGCCACCGCTCCGCACTGCTCTGGGGACGAAAATGGTGGCTTCTGGTTGGTCAAGGCTCTCCACCAACTGCTGAAGCTCGCCAGTCTAAAACCCCCCCCCGGGAGATCGCAGGCTTGCACTGGTGCAAGCCTGCAAATCTGCACCGGAGTGCAGGCACAGAGTGGCGCGCTCCGTGCTTTTGAAAGACCTGTTTCAAGCAGTCTTTCAAAAGCATGCTGGATGACCACTTTGGGTCGTTCTGGAGTGGGCTGAGGTGCAGAACTACACTAAGTAGGTCCGACCCAGTCTGCTCCCAGGTGCAGACATCCTCCCTGGAGGACACTCTGCACTGTTTCTTTAAGCCTGTGCAGAAATGGCCTGGGACTTATCTTCATTTGTAGTTCAAAGTAGATTGGGTCCCAATCAGATCAGACAGAGAATTCAGAATATGTGGATGAGGATTAAGAGGTGGTGAAAGACACAGGAAAAAAGGTGCAGTGTGGTGAAGATATTCTAAGATGGTTCTTCAGCTCAGCTATTTGTTGTGAAATATGATGCAGGTGATCAGCGATTTTCAGTGACAACAACACATAGGTTGTAAATGCACTATAAGTTGTTATCTATGCACTCTGTACATTTCAATTTCCTTAGTAATAGTTGATGTTAAAATAATGCTCTCATTTTCTTTAAATAATTGCCAACTAAGTAATGAAAAGGTCAATGAAGCAAGGGGCCATTATTAAGATCTACAGTCTAAATGAAAACTCTAAAGTAAATGGAAGACTTATTGACTTCACTAACATTTGGAAGATGCCCAAGAGCCTTCCTCAACCTCTTAATCAGAACCAGCAAATTTAGGTTAGTATGGGTCAGTAATTATTCATCGGTTTCTCCCAAGGGACCTTGATTTTATTGCCCTGTTTAATACTGACAGAGTTTGCAACAATCCCGTGAAAATGCATGTGAGACACATAAAAGAATGAATAAACCAGGGCCACAGTTTCACTGATGCAATAAGTTGGAGAGGTGCATGCATGAAACCATGCAAGTCTTGCTAATCTTGGGTGCTAAATCTTTACTCAGAGAAAGATTAGTGGTGATTCCCACTCTCTGGTTTCACCTCTGGCTCTGCTTCTTCCCCAGTCCCTTGAGTCCCCCAGCTGTGACCAATCTAGGCTTCAAGATAGTTTCTTTTTCCTCTCTTGAGAACAATGAGAACAGTCTCACAAGATTCATTATTCACCTTTATGATGTCTCTAGGTGCTCTCTGATTTTAACCAGGTTGTGGTGGTTGTTGTGTGCCTTTAAGTCTCTTCTGGCTTATGGAAACCCTAAAGCAAACCTCTCATGGGGTTTTCTGGGGCTCAGAGTGTGTGATGTGCCCAAGGTCACCCAGTGGGTTTCCATGGCCTACCAGAGACTTGAACCCTGGTCTCTAGCTCATAGATCAATGCTCAAACTACTACACCATGCTGGCTCTTTTTAACCAATTACCACTCTGCATATTCCTATGCAAGCAAATTCCATATATATGGAGACCAAACGGTGCAGAGAGACAAAGATGCAGAGCACTGAGCAAAGGAGCAAGAAGGTTTTTCTTTGAAAAATGTGTGAAATACAAAAATGTGTCAAATACATGTTAGTACAGATGTTAAGAAAACCACCAGCCACAAGGGAACCAAGTGAGAACAGGAACAATCAGTTTCTTGACATCTCACCCCAAATAGAGCACTTTAGCATCACCATCTGAATACTTCTCAGACTTCCAGATCTATTCAGTGTATTGATTTGAAAAGATCACTCATTCAGGGCCAGTAGGTGTTGAGAAATCCCATGGAAGCTGTCTGCAATTAGGCACTGTGGAGAAAAGGTGGCTTCCTAATTGTTAACACAAAATGACACTAGTAACTATGTTAGCATGACTAGACTGGCTGGAGTAAAGTAGTACCGTAATTATTGTTACCCTACCAACAGGATATGACTGTTTCCTGACCTGAGCTTTTGCAGCTGTTAAAGAAAGAGCTTGACTCAGAGGACAAGGGGTTCAATAAGATGAAAATATAGCTTTGAATGTATTATTTATTGCAAAACCCAGGGAAAAATAAATTATACATAATAGGTCAAAGTTTTTTCACAGCATTCCTAAATTGTAGACTCTTATTGAGCTGCTAATCCTTTTATATAAGGCAAAAGTCTAGTATAAGACACAAAAGTACATTTCAGTACCACCAGCTACAGCCTGAATTTGATGTAAATATCAGCTATTCCAGGTACCTAATGGGGCATGCCCCATTTAACATCTGTTACCAAGTAGATTTCAAGATATTCCTGAATACTATTCTGTCAGAGAAAAAAGGGCTATGCAGACCTACAATTTACAAGCTGTAAAACAGGCTATTATTCTGTGGAACTATGCCCATTACAAACAGGAAGAATAGCTATGGATCATGTCCCTCTACAAAGGTCTCCTCAAAGATCTGCCTTCTCTATGGAGGGCACATTTGAGAATGTCAAGATACAACTACATCCTCAATTAACAACCAGCAATATAGCAGCATTTATAGGAAATCATATCAGCTTCATCATTTGTTTCTTGCCACTCATGCATATCCTTCTGGTATGATTCTCATTTCTAACATTCTGTATTTGCCCTCAGCAAGAATTACCAATAAGATTCATTACCTCTATTTCTGATGTTCAGGGATAAGTTTCATTGCTTATACAGCCAAATGCTGTTGCCTCTGTTTTCATCAAACAAATGCCAAAGGTCACAGAAGTAAAAGTAAAATAAAAAAAATTAAAAAATTAAAAAGTAAATTAAATTAATTGTAAAAATAAAAAAGAAAAGGGAAAAAAACCTCCAACATAGACTGAGAGGCTATGGGATGTCAACTGACTATCATGGTCTGAGCACACGGTCTGACACACGGTCTGACTAATGAGGGGGAGGAGCCAGCTAGGGGGGAGAAGCCTTATTAGGAGCTCCCAACAGCTCTGTAGCTCATTTCCCAGAGGAGAGAGCAGAGGGAGAGCTGGGTCTGTGAAGACATCCTAGACCAGGTGTGTTTACAGGCTTGTGGGGCTGTGCTTGTTTGTCTGTTTGTTTGCTTGTTTTTGTTTAGTCTCCTTGTGCTGGCCCTGAGCACACCGTCTGACTAACGAGGGGGAGGAGCCAGCCAGGAGGAGGAGTTTTATTAGGAGCTCCCAACGGTGTGTGCCTTCAGCGCACGCACTTGAAGTCCTCTACTTCAATGCTCCAAGTTTCACCCTTGGCAATCGGTAGAGCAGATGTAGCTTGTACAGCTGAATTTCAGAAAGAAAGCACAGTTATTCTTTCTAGAATTATGTCCTGTACTACTCTCTGTAGTTTCAAGGATGGAAGGTGAGGGAGCTGCCGCAGTCACCTGTAACACTTGTGGGATGTTCCTTTTCTTGCCACAAGATGTTCTTGGGTACACCTGCGCCAAATGCAAGTTGGTGACCTTCTTGGAGGAGAAGGTTCGCCAGCTGGAGGCATGAGTTTCTGATCTTCATCTTATTAGGGAAGGTGAGGATTTTTTGGATAGGGCAGAGAAAACCTACCGGAAGACCGAACGCATGGAGGACCTGCCAGATCAGGAAGTCAGCACACTGTGCCAGGAAACGGAGGCTTGGGCGAATGTCACATGGAGGACTAGAAGGACCAGGAAGGTCACAGAGACTCTTAACCTACACAATCGCTTCAAAGTTCTTGGCCTTACAAACAATGAGGAGCACCACGTGGAGGGAACAGAATGTCAACAAGAAGGAATCCAATTTCAGCAACAGGAACTAGATCAATGCTCCCAGCCTCAACAGAATGCCCAGGCAGTCCTAGTAGAACATACTCGTCCAGGAGCCCAGGACAAGCCTCAGAGGAGGCGAGTTCTGGTTGTTGGGGACTCTTTGCTCAGAGGAACCTAAACGGCAATTTGCAAATCGGACAAGCTCAATCGAGAGGTCTGCTGTCTTCCTGGGGCCAGGATAAACCACATAACGGAGAGGCTAACCAGGCTGGTCAAACCCACTGACCATAAGCCCCTTATTTTGGTTCATGTTAGAACCAATGACACTGCGAGGAGCAGCTTTTACCACATCGCAAAGGACTACGAGCGGTATGGGGATGAAGCTTAAGGACCTTGGTGCGCAGGTGGTCAATTCATCTTTCCTCCCTGTTCAAGGATATGGTGCATGAAGGGAAAGGGCAATAGCAGAGGTCAACAACTGGCTCCACACATGGTGCCGCTGGCAACGGCTTGGGGTTTTGGAACATGGCCTGAATTTCCATGAACGTGGGCTTCTGGCGAGGGATGGGCTGCACCTCACGAAACTTGGCAGGAATGTTTTTGCAAACAGTCTCACAAGGAGGATTGAGAGGTCTTTAAACTAAGTTCCGCTGGGGAGGAAGACAATATTATTCAGGGCAAGGACTCGGCAAGTGCAGGGGGAAAAGGCCCAAATGATACTGGACAAGTAGTACAAGCGGTCAATGGCGGGAGGAGTAGAAACTATAGTACAGGACTTGCAGGAAGGGCCCGGAGACTTAAGTGTCTCTACACTAATGCACAGAGTATGGGAAACAAGCAGGATGAACTTGAACTCCTACTACAACAAAATAAATACAATTTGATAGGCATCACTGAGACCTGGTGGGATGAGTCTCATGATTGGAATATAGGAATAGAAGGGTATAGCCTATTTTGTAAAAACAGACCAAACAAGAAAGGAGGAGGAGTAGCCTTGTATGTCAAGGATGTTTTCACCTGTGAAGAGATCCGGGACTTAAACCCAGAAAGCCAGGTCGAGAGCATTTGAGTAAGAATTAAGGGAGCGAGAAACAATAGGGATATTCTGGTGGGGGTTTACTACAGATCTCCAACCCAGGCTGAGGACTTGGATGACGCCTTCTTCAACTAAATGACTGCACATTCAAAAAGGAGAGATACAGTAATAACAGGAGATTTCAATTACCCAGATATATGCTGGCGGTCAAACTCTGCCAAGACAGCAAGGTCGAGCACGTTTCTTGCTTGTCTTGCATACAATTTCATGGTCCAGAAGGTGGAAGAAGCCACAAGGGGATCAAATATTCTAGATCTGATCCTGACCAATAGGGATGACCTTGTTAATGAGGTAGAAGTGGTTGGATCTTTAGGGGGGAGTGACCATGCCCTATTGGAATTTGGCATTCAGTGGGAAGGGGAAGATAAGTGTAGTCAGACACTCATCTTAGATTTTAAAAAAGCAGACTTCTGTAAACTTAGGGAGCTGCTGGCTGGAATTTCGTGGTCAAGAATAGTGAAAAGGAAAGCAGTTCAGGAGGCATGGAAGTTCCTTACAAAGGAGATACTGAAGGCACAGTCTAAAACTGTGCCAATAAGGAGGAAAAATGGAAGGCATCTGAAGAAACCAGAATGGTTGACTAAAGAACTCTCAGCTGAGCTAAGTGTTAAGAGAAACATGTATGGCAAATGGAAGAAGGGGGAAACCACCAAAGAAGAATTTGAGCAAGTAGCCAAGAGATGTGGGGAGCAGGGGAGGAAGCAGGGGAAATGAGGCACATAATAGGTAGAGAGGTGGTACAGGAATACCTGGCCACACTGGATGAATTCAAGTCTCCAGGGCCAGATGAATTGCATCCTAGGATATTAAAAGAGCTGGCAGAAGTCATTTTGGAACCGCTTGCTATAATCTTTGAGAAATCTTGGAGGACAGGAGAAGTTCCAGCAGACTGGAAGAGAGCAAATATTGTCCCCATCTTCAAGAAGGGAAAAAAGAGGACCCAAATAATTATTGCCCAGTCAACCTGACATCAGTGCCCAGAAAGATCCTGGAGCAGATCATTAAACAGTCAGTTTCTAATCATTTAGAAAGCAACGCAGTAATAACGAGAAGTCAACATGGATTTCTCAAAAATAAGTCATACCAGACTAATCTTATCTCTTTTTATGATAGAGTTACAAGTTTGATAGATGAAGGGAATGCTGCGGATGTAGCATATCTCAATTTCAGTAAAGCCTTTGACAAAGTTCCCCATGACATTCTTGCAATGAAGCTTGTAAAATGTGGGCTGGACAGGGCTACTGTTAGTTGGATTTGTAATTGGTTGACTGATCAAACCGAAAGGGTGATCACGAATGGCTGCTTTTCATCCTGGAGAGAAGTGATTAGCGGGGTGCCACAGGGTTCTGTCCTGGGCCCAGTGCTGTTCAATATTTTTATCAATGACTTGGATGAAGGAATAGAGGGCATGCTCATCAAATTTGCAGACGACACCAAATTGGGAGGGGTTGCTAATATGCCAGAGGACAGGATCAAAATTCAGAATGACCTGTATAGATTAGAGAGCTGGGCCAAAGCTAAGAAAATGAAATTCAACAGAGAGAAGTGTAGGGTCCTACACTTAGGTAGAAAAAATGGAATACAGAAATATAGGATGGGGGACACGTGGCTGGATAGCAGTACGTGTGAAAGGGATCTTGGAGTCTTCATAGACCACAAGCCGAACATGAGTCAGCAGTGTGATGTGGCAGCCAAGAAAGCCAATGCAATTCTCAGCTGCATCAATAGGAGTATGGTGTCTAGATCGAGGGAGGTACTGGTACCACTCTACTCTGCTTTGGTTAGACCTCATCTTGAATACTGTGTCCAGTTCTGGGCACCCCAATTCAAGAAAAATATTGACAAGCTAGAGTAAGTCCAGAGGAGGGCGACCAAAACGGTGAGTGGCCTGGAAGCCATGCCCTATGAGGATAGACTTAGAGAGCTGGGTATGTTTAGTCTACAGAAGAGAAGGTTAAGAGGGGACATGATAACCATGTTTAAATATTTGAAGGGATGCCACGTAGAGGAGGGAGCAGGCTTGTTTTCTGCTGCTCCAGAGACCAGGACAAGGAGCAATGGATTCAAGCTGCAGGAAAGGAGATTCCACCTGAACCTCAGGAAGAACTTCCTGACAGTCAGGGCTGTCCGGCAGTGGAATCTGCTGCCTCGGAGTGTAGTGGAGTCTCCTTCCTTGGAGGTTTTTAAGCAGAGGTTAGATGGTCATCTGTCGGGAGTGCTTTGAGGGTGTTCCTGCATGACAGGGGGTTGGACTGGATGGTCTGTGTGGTCTCTTCCAACTCTACATTTCTATGATTCTATGAGAGGTATATGGTTTCAGAATTTCTGTGTTAATATATTACAGAACTGTATGGGTGGATGGACTCTAGTGAAGCTCTCTCTGCCTTCACTAATCTCCTACTTAAGATGCATATAAATTGACTAAAGGGACATGCAGTTCTCCTAGTGATAAATTGGAATGTCTGTATCCAGAGCAGTGTCCTTGGAGGTATAATAAGGACAGGTGTTAGCTTTAGACTTATTTAATATCTCCATTAATGATCTAGAGGAAAGAGGTAAACAGAACATTAATTAATTTAATTAACAGATTATGCAAAATCATAAGGTGCTGCAAACACTGGAGAGGAATGAGAGAACTTAGAAATTCCACTAGATACTAACTAATTGAGCTATAATTCAGCTGTGTCTGGGGTGCGGTAGAATTATTGAGATGTCAAAAAGCTGAGAACAGGAATTACGTTATAGTATTTCCTGTCTCATTTGCAATTACCTCATATCACCGTCCAATATCATGTTACTTTTTCTTTGGCTGAGGCCATAGTTAACCTACAAAAGTAACAGACACAGTAACAAGATGGAACATTAAAGTATCTGAACTGGCAAAAGTAAGAACATTTTCTCTTGCCTTGCCTGCAGGTAGTAGGTATCTTATTTCTTACAAAATACAATGGCTTGAATTCAGCAGAAGGGATCCCATGGAGGTCACTTTTATCAGTTTAACCAGTACCACACTCCACCTTCTACATACCTTTTCAATAGGTTGCAGGGGGTGCATACACAGCCAAACATAAAAAAAGCCTTCTGTTATTCTAAAACCAGAGGTTAATGTCCACCTAGTTCTAAATTTTTGTTTTCTTTTGGGGGCATTTCTGGCAGTCTGTACAGTACCCAAAGGGTCCTAGGGTCAGAAACCTCACCCCACAGGCTGTGAATAGTTGTCCAGCCTTGTTTCCAGAAAGAGATCCAAGAAGGTCCTGTTCTATAATCACAACTTCATTAAGAAAGTTCTGGATCTCAACCAATGGGCTCATTGGATATTTTGGCAAGTGGTTTTGTTCTTGTTTTTGTCCGCGTATATCTGGAAGTCACCCTAGCCAGATGCAGGAAAGTGAAGAAAAAGCTGGAGGGCATGGGTAAAGTACCAGGTTTTCAAAGTTATTTCTTAGGAATTCAGGGATTCAACACTTTTTTGAGTGACTTCATTTCAGTCCCTCCATTTATTCAGCAGAGTCTCTGAGCTCCGAAGTACATTTCTTTCATATGTTTGTACCATGTGAATAATTTCTGTAGCACTCCTTAGAGTCCAACAGAAGTACTCAAGAATGCTTAACTAGATACACCTGATGACTCCGTTGTAGAAGAGTCCCAACTTTTCCCGCAAAGAATTTAACTGTTAGAATGCGAACATAAATTTGAGAGATGTAGGTAATCCCAGCTTGGAGATGCAGGTAGAGAAGCCTGACAATTCCAGTCCTCAAGAACTAATGTACTTTAGATTGCATTAACTAAACTAGACAGGAACTAGTTTAGTTTTGTGGAGTCAGGGCTGGATCAAAGTACTGGACCATTTTATTTTAATTAGGAGAAAAAATGGCATAGTATGTCAACCCCTTCAGACTTCCTTCTTTCTTCTGACTGTAGCTGCAATCCTCATATTATCCTGGTGTGTGAGATAGATGTATCCCAGCAACAATATATTGTGGCGAATTAACCCTGTAGTAGTACTAAGTATTTAGGGACTGCTTGGTCTTAAATGGAGAAACAATATTCCATAGCTTCACAGAAGACATTATTTTGAGAACACACACACACACACACAAAACAGCTGAGCTTTCTCCAGAATTTGAGGTATTCCATGCAAAAACACATGCTGCAGGAATTTTTATTTTCTTTCTACAGACCATGAAAATGTCTAGCACTTATTTTAGAAATCATATTCTTGGATGAACAAAACCATGGGCCAATTGGTTTGCAACGAAGAAGCTTGGACAAGGAAGGAAATCTGCAACTAAGCCAAGAACAGAATCCATATTGACTAGGTCTGCAGAATATATTCTTCAAGTCACAGCACTTCCATGAGTACATGCACCTATATTGTTGAAGTAGTGGACATATAATGGGGCATAATGTCACCAAACAATGACTATCACTGCCCCCAATATTGTGAACTACTCATTCTATAGCATGTTTATTCTTAGAGTTAATACAAAGTTATGGAAATGTTGTCTTTCTAGATAGTGGAACCAGGTCGAGGAAAAAGAAGGATAGACGACGGGGAACAGAATGAGTGATCATTAGCTATCACTTTAAAAGCTGTGTTTTCACCATGTGCTTGACTTCATAGTGACAAATGAGTCAGCAGAGGGAGGGAAGGATTAATGAAGCTGTTGACTATTGTATGGTAATTTATGTCCTGATGTGGCAGGCAGACGTCACCTTTCCACTGGTGAATGTACAGAAAACAAATGATTATTTTTGTCTTAACACACAATGGAAATCAATTGCTCTACACTATAAGGAAGATAGTATTGGAAAGAAAGAAAAAAGGGAATAGGGCTGGAATCATCCATCAGTAACACACTAAAGCAGCAAAGATATAGGCCACTGTTAATGGCAGGGCTACTGCTCTTTTCCACCATTGTTCTGGTTTGATTGCTCCAAAGGCCTTTAAGGCATGTTGAGATATATTTCACCTGCTGAGCTGATGGAGTTCCCAAGCACTTCTTACAATCCCATTCATACCAGTGGAGGAAAAAACAATAAAATGAAAGAGAAGGAGCACAGCAAAATGGCACAGGGGACGACCATCAGAAAAAGGATTCAAAACACAGAAATTATATTCAGCAGTCTCCTGGGGAGAATTCAGTGATGTCTCAGTTCAGTAGATTTAGAAATTCATCAGTAATAATAAATGAAACACAAAATCAGGTGCTGCACAGAATGGATTCCCTTCATCATCCAGCTAGTACGTGTGAAACAAGAGCCAACTAAAGAATCCCAAGCCTTTGCCTTTTTCAGAAAACTGTTATTGTGGTGTGATATCACTGAGTGGTGGCACCCTCCAGAATGTATTTCCAGGAAAAACTTTCCTTAGGTGGAAGAAGGAATAAACTTATGTAGACAGTCAAAGAACCTAAAATCTTATGAGTGGTAAGATTTTTTTACATATATATATATATAACATATCCCCTACTAACATGGGCATTGGCTGCCACAGAATGGCTGGCTTTGTGGACACAGGAAGCTTGTAAATATAAAATTAACATGTTTTATACATGAGCAGAAACAATCACTGCCATTGTCAAAAACTGTTAAGAGACAATTCTGGTCCCAAAGCTGTATCTGCACCATAAATCTCTATGATCAAGGAATTCAAGACTCCACAAATATGTGTGTGTGTGTGTGTGTTTGCTGTGAGTAAATGCACACAGAATATATATTGCATGCCACCTTGAGTCCCAGTTTTGGGAAAGGAATTGGATATCAATGAATTGATGAGGATGAGGGTGATCTTTTGGCAAAGGTGGGCAAAGTGTGGCTCATTAGCTATTTCATGGGGCTCATACCAAGGCGATTTTTGCAGCTTATGGGCCCCCACAAAGAACTCCAATATGCTATGCATGTAATATTTTTTGGCAAAAAAGTGTTTTGCTTGGAGACTTTCATGTATTGTAGTTCTGTGTTTGGGGTAGTCAAAAGGCCCCCAAACAATGCAGAAAGAAATGAGAGGCAAACCAGAAGCCACCTCCACTGGGATGTTATTGGACTTGCATTATGAGGCCTCCCGTGGCCCATGGAGGTTCCAAAGCATAAATATTGGTTGACAGCCTTTCCAGTGGATACTCCTGGATTAAATCTTAGTGCAGAAAGGAGTTTTGACATGTTTGTCCAATCATATCAAGATATACTGTTAGTGCAGTAGTTCAATCAGTGCCCATAGGAGATGGTGCCAATTGGCAGCCAACATGGCATAGTGGTTTGATCACTGGACTATGATCCAAGTGACCAAGTTTCCATTCTCCATTCAACCACACAACTCACTGGGTGACCTTGGGCATGTCACACAGCTCCAGAAAACCCCATAATAGGTTTGATTTAGGGTCGCCATAACCTCAGAAATGATTTGAAGAGACATAACAACAACAAAAAAGGAAATATAAAATTCAAACTTAGACAGTTTTTTCACTGATTCTGCAATCTTCTGTTTTCAGTCAAAAGATCAAACATAACACCAGGCAAAGAGAACCCATAGGACAGTGATAAGAGAACAGGGAAAAATTCATTCATACTTATGGTACTGTTGAGGCATCACTGGTAGGTACTAGTGCATCCATTTCAAGATTATAATAGTGATAGCTGTGATTTCTACAATCATGACAACTATTCAGGGGACATAACTTTATATCAACTGTAGTGCCTGTAAGTTTAAACCCCATAGAATAGTACATGTTCTTACAGACAGTGCTTCTACAGAACTAGCTATAAAAGAAGCATCATTCCTAGATCTGAATACTGCCAAGGGAGCTGCCATTGTTGAACAAACTGACAGCTATGTCATCATTTATTAACTTGAGACCTCATTAAAAATTTATGCAAGAAGATTTTTTAAAAAAAGATTTAGTACTATAAAACTGAATAACATAAAACTAAGCATTTAAGGACATGACCATCAAAAACTTTCATGTAACTGATTCCCACTGTTTTGCTTTGTTTTCCAGATGAGCAGTACAACCATAATTCAAAGAAATACTGGCTGTAGGCAGTTAATCTTAGATCTAAGACCCATCTTGCCAGCAGAAATGCCCTTCTGCCAACAGAACTCTCTTCTTCTAGACTTATCTCAACAATCTTCCAACAGAGCAATCTATCAGCAGAACTTTGAGCTAATATCTCTTAATAGAAGAGCTGGGATGGGCAAAGAAGAGGGCCAAGTAAGGAGATGAATTATGCATTATACAAATGTCCTCCAGGCTAAGGAAATAGCCACAATGCTGCCACCAAATTAGGCTGGGACAGGGCTTGTTGTTGCTGCTGCTGTTGCTTCAAGTCATTTCCAACTTATGGAAATCCTATGGTAAATCTATCACAGGATTTTCTGGGGCCAAGAGTGTATGGCATACTCAAAGTCACTCAGTGGGTTTCCATGGCCGAGCGGGGAATTGAACCATGTTTGCCAGGGTTGTAATCCAATGATCAGACCACCTCACCATGCTGGCTCTCATAGAACAAGGACAGTCCTAAGTAATTTCCAACATCCTCAGGGCTGGCCTAGTTTTAACTCAGCAGGCCCTTTGTTTAAATTGGCCAGCTAGGATTGCACTGTTAGTCATACTTATTTCAATAGACCTGCTATAAGTATAAAATCAGGTTATTACATTTATCTTACTGAAAATTGATATAAAGGAATTCCTATATTTTCAATAAGCCATACATTAATTAGTCTTCTTGGCCTTGATCCAAAGCCTTATATAGAGCAGAAGCTAGGTGTGATGGGTTTAACTGAACAGAAGGGTAAGATTTCTCTAAATGGCAATGGGACTGAAACAGATATGCCTTCCCCATTCCTATGTCTTTTTTAGAGACCTTGAATGTTTTTGTTATGAGGGCCAATCAAGCATTTCCTTTCTCTCAGCTCAGCATTTCATGGCTAACTGTAAGTTTTCTTTATTTCTTTTGTCCCAGATGTATAAAGAGGACATGTTATCTCCATAGGGTTCTATGGTGCTTCTCAGTAGCTACCTCTGAGAAGCCACTACTCATTCGTCATGCCAAGTACAAGAATTTAACCATTGGCTATACGGGAGTCTACACAGATAATTCACACAGTCAATTCTATCTGCAAAGGACTGTGCCATGATTGAGGCTGGGACTTCTGAAGTGGAGAGGGGTCTGTTCACTACTTCCTAACATGGGCCATTTCTGCACTAGCCTGTGATAGGGTGATGATTCCACTTTCAACATCCTCTGGAATCCTGGGGTTTGCAGTTTCAGGAGGGGCCAGCTGGCCCCTCCCGAAACTGCAAACCCCAGGGTTCCAGAGGATGTTGAAAGTGGAATCATTGTGCTATCACAGGCTAGTGTGGAAATGGCCATGCTCTGGTTAGAGCTACTTCTGTTTCTATTTTGAATCTAGCATTTTCCCAATCAATAAAAACAAATATTTTTTAGGAAGCTGTTGTTCCACCAGCTTCCTCTTCAGGGTGCTATTAGCCACTAAGGTTTCCATATGAGGTGCCACTTAAAGTAGCCATGGTTCCCCCATGTTTCAATCCCTTTGTGAAGGGACTGAAAATTGTCTGCCTTACATTTGTCAGTTAGTATCTAGCTAGAGATTCTTAGAGTTTTTCATTTTGGTCACATGAGCACCCAAGGCTGGAAAAACAGTACTGTCTAACAGTGCGACAAAGAGCCGAGAATTGCAACATCATCAACGTTATGACTGACAAGTCATAATTAATTTCCCATGACAAGCCCTCTTAACTGGTCTTGAGCATTTTGTTTTTCAGTTACTACAAGAAGACAGTAACAGAATGAGAGTGAAGACAGAAACACATTCTGAACAATGGTGGAATTGTTTCGACATATGCTCATGACATTTCCAGGCTTTTGCTTCCAGGGCAGAAAATAAATGTGTGTTCAAACTACCTCTACTACACTCTCTGTCTCTCTTAATTTTTAGAAAGCTATATTTTGCTAAACACTCTAATTTATATGGAGATACAGATACAATGCCTCACACACAAAAATCTGTTTACTTAAAAAGAAAGGCAGATGCCAGTTGTTCCCTACAGGTATAAAACATCTGTGGAAAAGAATGTAGAATAAAAGAGAGGAATACATATGATCTGATAATGAGCAGCTATGAGAGAAACATTTCAAACAAGAAAAGGAAATAATGAGAAATTGCATGGTCTAGTTCTTGAAACCTGCTAATAGGATTCAACACCCATCAGCAGCATGGTACAAGCTGGACATTAGTATTATTCTCTTTCTATCTTCTTTTTTCTCCTCTTCTCCCATGTTGCAAAAGAATGACTTGAATCTACATAAGTAGTTGCTCATCTATCTATCTAGCTATCTATCTATTCATCTATCTTCTGGATGTGTTTCACAATTATTGTGCACTGAGACAGTTTCTCAGTTATAGTGCACATAGGTATATTTTCTCTGTTTCATAAGACTGCCGCATATACAAAAGAGGATTATGGGTCAACAGCTATATAAATGGTTACTGAAATGTACTTATATCAGTGGAAAAGTGGGAAAAGTGGAGAGGCTTCTAGTTGCCTAAGTGCCAAGTTTCCTAAAAATTTAATACCACTGCCATGTGGGAAAAGTGGATATTCCCAATGGATAGTTGTCCAGCCTCTACCTGAAAACACTAGAGTCTTCCACTGAGAAAGTCAAACTCCTTTAGGTACTTGGTTGAACTGCTTACCATCAAGATGTTTTTGCTAATGTTTAACCAAAATAATAGTGATGTGAAAGCAAGGGATAGTAGTTGCTATAATGTCCTGCTTGTATTTTCACAATTTATATGGCCAAGATAGGGATTGCTTTTTACATTGGGGATGGGTAGAATTATTAAAAGAAAAAAAGTGGAAAAAGAGGCTTAAAAACATATTTCTCAGGTGTTGGGAAACCCTGATGAGAAAAATCCAGGACTGATAAGAATTTTATGCAGCGTGGTACTTGTTCTATGCAAAATTCAGACATGGTTGTTTTGCACAGAAAACAACATTTTCTGTAATATTATATACTGTGCAGAAAAATGTTGCTTTATGCACAGAAAAAAGGACAAATTTTACACTGTATAAGTCTACTACTATAGCATTTTCTGTGAAGGAAACAGCATTTCTCCACAGTGGCATTATTTTCTGCATGATGATGAAAGCTGCGCACTGGGGTCATTTCCACTCTCAATTGTTATAGTGCCATTATTCCACTTTCAACATCCTCCCTAAACTGCAAACTCCAGGATTCCATAGGACATTGAAAATGGAATAATAGCACTATAACAGGCTAGTGTGGAAATGGCCTGGGTTCACACACTTGGGGTAAAGCTCTCCTAGGCACTAACTCTTTCTCTCTGCAGAACCTTACTGGTAATAGGTTTTAAAAAAGACAATTAACCAGAGTGGCTTCAGAAATAAGTGGGCGGGGGAGAGAGATCAGGTTTAAGATTTTGAAACACAAACAATTTCTTTATTAAAAGACAGAAAAGCATAGCAGCAGAACCCTGCAGAACAATCTGTGTTCAACACAAGCTGTTTCTCAAAAGAAAAGAGGGGGAGAATGGCACTGGTGCTAAAATACATACTCCTGTTGAAACTAAGAGGACTAAGGGTGTACAGTTAAGCTCAGGGGATAGCAGGCCAAGACATACACATGGATTCTCCCACCCTCCAGTGGGAAGAAGGGTCCAGTTGGTTGGGTGGCTTAAGAATCAGGGCAGCAGTTCCTTCTCTCATGGGCTCTTTGTGATCCTTCCAGGCTCATTCTGTTCTGTTTTCATTAAGTCTCTGTTCTGGCATTCTTCCAGACACTTTCTTTCAGCCTTTTTCCATCTGTAGTGCAGATTTACCAGTCTGTGTCTGCAAGGAGGTTTTTTCTTCTTCTAGTAGAAGCAGGCATCCTTCAAGTCTGTGTGTCTATATATAACCCTTACCTAACTTGGGGCTGTCACCTGGATTCAAAGGGACACCTTCTAGGAGGGGCTAATGTGACCTTAATGTTATTCTTTGGAGATTTGAAAATTTAGATTTGAATATGACCTCTGCTCATTACCCTCTGAGTACTGGTAATGACTCTTAAGGAGATGTAAACAGTAGATTTTGCACACATAGGACAAAGCCAGTTTGATAGAGCCATTTCCTCTTTTTTCAAATCCAGATGGGATTTCCCAACTTCTCTGGACAATGCACATTACTTTATAATGGGAGTTATGCCAGACTGAACAATTTTTGCAGGGCTCCCATTCAGTGGAAATGAACAAATCAGTTAAGTACTGATCGTTCTCCCAGATACATCAAGGAGCCATTCCTTGTCAACAGGAGTTTGTTTTTGTTTTGTTTGTTTATGTGGGAGAATTCCAGCTTGTATTTTAAAATGAAGTCTGATTTCTCCATAATGGACATGGGGTCTAGACAACTGCTTATCACCCTATCTTGCAGGTGTGAAGACTATGTCAAGAGGAGAATCCCTTCCTGATATGTCAAAGTCTACTTGCAGGTGTGAAGACTATGTCAAGAGGAGAATCCCTTCCTGATATGTCAAAGTCTACTTGCAATTAGTATTTGCCAAGCATAACTTATAACAACACAAAAAGCTGTTTCCTGGATATAAAATACTGTCGTTTTAGACTTAGGCCCTTTTCACACGCGGGCGGCGGAACAGATATCCTTGCACAGATGAGCTGATTAACATGTATTGTGATAAAAAAACCTTCCAACCTGTTTAAGTTATAGGACCTATAGGTGAAGCTCTTGGTGAATTCTTATTCACCAGTTTCCTATTGGCATCAGTATTTGAATATGAAGTGCTTCAGTTGAAGGGCATGCACTGAGAGATCAGAGACAAAGTGCCCTTGAAAATCAAAATGCTCTTCTACTGGTTTTCAATTTTTGCCATTTCTGATATCAGGCAGGCACCCATGTATTCTTTACCAGCTGATGTAGACCCAGTGCTGCCTAGATCCATACTTAATATCCTAAAAGGAGTCTGTGTGGCCTCCTGCTTTCCTGCTTGCATCCCTTTTTAACCGCATGGATCTTACCAGTATCTCAGAGAACCATTTCTTATTGTCCCACTCTTTTTAACCACTGGAATATTCGAAGCAATAATTTAGCCCTCTCCAATTTTCTCATCTAGCAAGATGCCTTGATGAGTTGTGGCTGCCACAGTAATTTTTTAATTTTTTTTTATATTATAAAGATAAGAGCTTGAATCCTATTACAGACTTACATCTTCATAAGCAGGCTGATGTTTCCAGGAATTAGAATTTGGAAGTTCTATAATGCCCATATGCAGTAAGGGGCTGCTACTGTTACAGTGTAGGACTGCTGACAAAGGGACTGATCCACATTGGGAATGATGCACATCAGGACCAAAGGAAAATGGTACTGATATGTATTGGTTCTGCTATGCATCAGGATGCCAGCTAAGGAGCATAGAAGTACATTGGCAGAGCCTGATGCACACTGGAACATTCTTGCCAGTGTCCTGTTATGCATCTTCAATATTCACTAACAGGGTTTCTTACTACCTGTGCTACATAGCTAAGTACCAAACTATAATGTTATGTAATGTAAACTATAACAGAGGATTCCAACTGACCTGTTTGCCCTGTGTAAAATGCAGTTGTGGCCAACTTTGTGCCAAAAAAAGACCTTACAAACAGACCTAGATGACAATAGCATCCCTATCTCACCTAGCAACACTAATGGAGGACCTAATAATACTACCCACATAATCAGGGACTCACATGGCTACTGAGGCTCTGGTATGATATGATGTGATATATACTATAATTTGTCAACAATGGCCTACTGCTTTTACGCAGAGCAAAGAGGCTAATGTCTACACAGCTACATTTTCAGGAAGGTAGTCTAAGGAACTGGATTCCTATGTCACATCTCTCCCCCTGGAGGACTCTGACGATGAGGAGGAGGAGGAAGAGGCAAATTTCCAAGAAGTTGGAGCCCCCTCTGAGTCCAAGGAGATTGAGGATGGGGCAGTAAAGGATCCTGCTCCCCAGCAGGATTTGGCAGAGGCTGCAGATGGCATGCCACTATCCTTTTTATTTTTATACACACACACACACATATAATATGACAGCCTTTGATCTATCTAAAGACCCCTATTATATTAGCTTTCATTCTAATTAAACCCAGCTAATTAAACCCAGCTCCCTTAATTGGTCCTCACAGGTCATGGTTTCTAGGGTTTGGTTCACTGTGACATCTCTGTTTACTGTGTCACTAGGATTCATGCCTGACCAATTCCTCAACTGTTTGGTAGAGCAGTTCATCAGCTATCTGTTCAGACACTGATTTTATTGTTATGGTTAAAATGTAGGGATTCAGTACACTTTCTAATAGTAAGATTGTCCTGATTGAAAAGTAAGACAATCCTGGGAATGAATATTGTTTCTTTACCACCCTTTGTAATTTTACTGATTGAATGGATATATGGCTCTCACAAATTACTGTTAAAGACAATGGAAAGAAAATGTTTAAGAATGTTTCCTCATCCACTGAGATTATTCTTCTATGTGGTAGTTGTAGTCACAAGGAAGGATTTATTTTATCTCCTGCTATTTTGAAGGTTTAACGAGATTTTACTAATAGCCCTTACACACAAAAATTAGTTCACCCAGCATCTAACCTTTGATTGCAGATGTAAGATAATTGATTTCTAGGTATCCTATTTCATGTTGAAAGAGGAAATGGCTTTCATCCTTCAAAATATCCCCCTACTGTAGTGTACTAATAATCGTATTTTACTTTTTCATGCTTGGTTTGTTTTATCTGTGCATTCTTCAAAGAAGAAGCTGGTTCCTTATTTGCAGAGCTCCTGGTTTATCAATCTAAGAACGGCTTTTGCTCCTACTGATTAACTTCATGCCAAGTTCTGACAAAGTATATGATCCTTGTAGTAGGCAGACCTATCTTGATTTTGAAAAGATCCATTTGACTGCCAAATTAAACCATCTTTTTAATATGACAAAGGTCATTGCTTTCTACATAAATCACTCCAAAGGCTCCAAGATCAGAGGTGTGGAAGTTGGTTACAATTTATTATGCATCCTCATGCCTTTAATGACTGAATTAAGTTAGTTCTTTCTTTTTGAGGGGGAAAAAAGATGGCACTAGAAAGAGAGAAATTTCCAAGGTTCCTTTTCCTCTAAATGTTAAACAAATTGGCCCTGTCCATCCCAAACACAGTGTTTTCTGCTTTAGAAATTTAAGATTAGTTATGACTGAATCTTAACTAGTCAAAAACTTAATTAACCTTGGTAAAGAATTGCCCAGAAAAGTTTGCCTTAGGGCTGACATAAATAAAAAACAACTTGAAGGCACATGACAACAACAACAATAAAGAATTTCAGTATTCACCAAAGAGGATAGCAATTTATATTTGGGTATTGTTCTTATGGCACAATTGTGGCAGTTTTAGATTCCTAAACAATTAGTTTTACAGGGTCTTCTTTTTTTAAAAAAGGTGATAAGCCAGCTGTGCTGATGTATTTGGATGTCTTTTTACTTGTTCAGCTTGGTGGGCATGGCATGAGTAGAAATAAAGCTGACCACTCTCTGGACAATTAATCACGTATAGTTTTCAGGGAAATTCAAGATGCAGCTTTCTATTCTTACTCTTTGCTCTGTAGAAAATGGCTCAGACCTCGAAGGGAAAAGGGGGAACACCTGGGAGAATATATTGACCTAGGTTTATTTTAACTTCCTCACAGCATCTCCCCACTCCAGGCACAAACAGTCATTTGGACATACACCTGAATTTTTTAACACCAAAAGAAGAACAAGAAAAAAGGAATGGAATATGAGAGTAACAGAGAGGAAAGTATACTGGATGGCTGAAAAGAAGAAAACAGTGGTGAAAGAAGGAAAGTGATATGAATTTTGGAGGAATGGAAGGGAGGGAAGGAGGAGAAAAAGTATGCATAATGTGACAAACATAAAAGTGAAGGGAAAGGGCAAAAATGCTTAATTTCTGGGCATTTCCACATTATACTGTTATAGTGCTGTTATTCCACTTTCAACATCCTGTGGAATCCTGGGATTTGCAGTTGAGGGAGGGACCTTTAGAATTCTCAGCCAGAAATCTCTTTGGTGTCAGTAAACTACAAACCCCAGAATTCCACAGGATGTTGAAAGTGGAATAATAGCACTATAACAGTGTAGTGAGGAAATATCCTCTATTTCTCTCTAGGTTTCTTACATATAGTATTACTTATCCAATGTATTATAAATCATACTGATTATATATTTTTGATTATATATATCTAAATCTCATTCTCCTTATACCAGTTGTTATTAGATATACCCATAATTAACATTTTAAAAATATACTATTAGTAATTTCATACTTATTTCTATCTTTTTCAAAATATAATATTCATATTTCCTTCCTAAACCATAATTATCCTTACCTAATTACCCTTATTATCCTACATACCAATATACTATATATTTTTTTCCACCTATTCTACCCTAAATTGAAGCTATCACTATGTGTACCCCATCCCCAGAGGCTATTAAACCTGAAATTATTCCACCTTCCAAAATTGTAACTCTTCTTGTGGAAGTTTAACACCATCCTCTTTTGCTAACACCTTTTCCACGAATATCTTCCATATTGCATCAAAATCATTCCCTTTAATTATTTCTTTTTTGACTGAATGATTAATGTCTCTCAATGTAAATTCTCAAACTGGTTTTCTTTCTGTTGTATTTTGTTTTCAGCTCTGTTCTATACTTAAGCTTTTTGTTGTGTCCTTTGTCCAACTTAGTAGTTAAATCTGATCTCATAATAAATCAAAACAGTACTTATAGAATGAGGTATATATTAATGAGACAGTGTATGGGACCAAACTTCTTTCTTTTTTTCATCAACAGTAGTCAAGTCGATCCAGATATTTCTGATAATTAAAGAATATGGTAGTGGGATGGGACAGTTAACAACTACTTTAGACATCAATATATGGTAGCGTCATGTCTCCTCTAATATCTAAAGCTTGCCCAGATGCATCAATTTCTTTCATGCATTGCAAAATGACAGGAAAAAGTCTCTCTTTCTGTGTCTACAGAACAAATCCAGCAATATCCAAGCTAATCCAATTTTCAACATTTTTTTTAAAAAAACAGCTTTATCATGGAAATGTCCTGCATTTTAGTGTGCATTGTTATCACCAGGTTATTGAGGATATTGCAAGAAAACAAATTGGGACTTTTTCCAGGTGAGTTTTGGGAGGAGAGCAGCAGAGAAGACAGGAGGCAGAAGAAATTAAAATCCTCTTGCCAGTTAAGGGCAAGAGAGAATAGGAGAAGAGAGAGAATATTTTAGTTTCCAAAAGCTCACCTTTTCTATTATTCAGGAAAAAAGACCTGGTCATTAAGGGATTTGAATTCACTATATTCTACCTGCCTGAAAACTGTAGAAGTGTATTAGACATAAAATATCAGGACTGTGTCTGAAGTTTTTAAGAGGTAACTCATTTGTGTCTTTCTCCTCCAGTAAAATGGAAGTCAAGGTCTTTGTCAAGATGTTGACAAAACTGTTTAAGGAATCCTGAAAAGATTCCTAAAGTTAGGGATATGAAGACCTATCAGCATCATTCTCACTGAGATTCTCAATTTCCCACTGGCATTCTCATTTTATTCTTTTAATGTATTAGGCTATGAGAGGGGTTCATCTGTATTCTTGTGTAGATTTTTCAAAATGCACACTTTTTTTCTCCTGTCATCCCTCAGAATGAAGATAGCACAATAAACTTGGATTTAACAATGGACTTAACTACATTTAGGTTAAAACAAGCTGCAACATGGAAGGCAGTTGCATTAAACAGCGCAGCCCTAGAGATCAAAGGGCAATTTGAGGAGGAAACACAAGGGGATATATAAGGCAATGCCTCATTGTGTTTGGCCACTGCCACATTGGATAAATGGACAAGACGTCCTGCTGATTCACTTTGGCAAGTCTTTATTGCAGTTCACCTGTGGACCCCCCCCCCCAAATGTGCCAAAAAGAAAGGCACTTTACTGGAGACACACTCCCCAAACAAGAACAGGTGAAGAATGCCAGTGCAAAGCTCACTCTTTGAATCACTGACTCTTCATTTGTTTCTTTCTCTCCAGGTGGGAAAAACAGGCTAATCTTTATCCCCCTAGATGGGGGAGGAGGTGGTAAAAGTATCCTCTTCATCCATTCAGAAGGAGAGGAATGACATTTAATGCATTTTTCCATCAGTTTCTCAAACTGAGCATTTTAGTTGTATTCATCCACCCATCCACACAGAGAAAAAGAGAGAGAGAGAGAGAAAGAGTGTCAGCCCTCCATATTCACTAGGGTCAGGGATGCAGGACTCCCACAAAAGTAGAAAAATGCAAATATTAAAATGTGTGTCTGTGTCTGTGGGGAAGGAGACTGAGGCACGGTGGAGAAAATCAGGGTCATGAAGCAGTTAAAGATACAATGGTTAAATGGGTCAGAATGCGGGACATTCAATTAAATTAGAAGTTTGAGAGAAAGTATGGAAAACTGATATAAAATTTACACCAAACTTAAATTTAAGAGAGTTTTTTTATAAAATGCTTCATAGATGGTATATGACTCCAGAAAGATTCCAAAAAAATAACTAAAAATGGAAATGCGAAATGTTGGAAGTGTGATGAAAAAATTGGGTCTTTTTTTCATATGCAGAAGGGCAAGAAAGGAAGGGGGTACATGATGAAATTCAAAGAATTTGTAAAATGAATTTTGAAATGATACCTGAATTCTATTTGTTAAATATGTTAGGACAACGAAGGGAGATAAGAAGTCATCAGAAGACATTGTTATCTTTGATAACAGCTGCAAGGTTGATATATGCGCAATATTGGAAAGAAAAGAAAGATATCAACTTAGGAGAGTAGAAATTAAAAGTTCTGGATATAGTAGAGACAGAAAAGCTAGCATTTTCACTGAAAAACAAACCTATCCAGAAATGTACATGAAACCAAAGAAAGAAATAATGTAACTGTTTTACTCTTCTGGAAATGGAAATCGAAATGTAATAGTCATTCTTTTGGGTAAATGGAAACAAAGAAGATTGAACTGGAGAATATAAATATGGAAGTGGGGGGGAGGGTGTGATATATCTCTCAACGGGGTATATCCACTCTGTTTTTTATGCAATTAAATCTTTGATAAAAACATTTTTTTAAAAAAGAAAAGAAAATCAGGGTCAAAGAAAGGTGAGAGAAATGGGAGGGTTGGCATGGTAGCCCTATACTTCCTCTCTCCCACCCATCTCCTTCCTTGGGTGTGAGGAGGCATGGGGAGAGGACTTGTGGTGTTGAGATATTGGGCTGAGAGCTGTCCTTAGCTGGCCAGGCAGCATCTGGTGGAGAAGGACCAGAGGCAGGTTTTTAAAGGACCGCATAGCCTGATTGGAGCCACTGAGAGGGAAGATTCCCCTAGAAAATAAACTCCTGAGATGGGAAAGTAAGGGTTGGAGAAACTCACAAATAGTCAAATCAGAGCAAGTCAAACCCACAAATGTGGAACACCAGTTGTATCTGTATGGTTCTGTACATGTTTTCTTTCTGAAATGCAGTGTAAGGGTGACAAACGTATATATTTCTGAGACAAAGTATGTTCCATATAGTCCATATGATAAGGTTTACGAACTCTGAAATCTCAATATGGAATTGTAAATCCAGAAAATTCTTTTTTTCCATCCTCTAGAAAAATGGTGGGGAATAGGCAGCCTTCCAGATTGTTGTTCCATTGACTAAAT
This sequence comes from Ctenosaura bakeri, assembly GCA_948474755.1. Taxonomy (NCBI): domain Eukaryota; kingdom Metazoa; phylum Chordata; class Lepidosauria; order Squamata; family Iguanidae; genus Ctenosaura; species Ctenosaura bakeri. The sequence goes on along the minus strand of CAOLHI010003700.1, from coordinate 75,588 downwards.
GATGCTAGGGCACATTTCTCAAACTATGAACCAGCCTGGATCTTGAGAGCTGCTGAAGAGGCTCTACTTTCTATCCCACCACCGTCGCAAGTACAGCTGGTGGCAACATGGGAGAGGGCCTTCTCAGTAGCTGCCTCCAGGCTCTGGAACTCTCTTCCCAGAGAAGTCAAACTGGTACTCTCCCTACTAGCCTTCCATAATTAGATTAAGATGTTTTTGTTTAGATAGGCATTCGATGTATCATTATATGTGGCCTGTCTAATAGAAATGTGCTGGGCATTGCAATTTTTGATTAACAATTGAGTTTTAATTATGTATTTTACTATTGCTTTAAATATTGGATTATTTAATCGTGGTTGAACTTTGGTATTTTATAAGTTTTTAACTATATCATTTTTAATCTGTAAGCCACCTTGAATTCCAACCTCGGAAAAAGGCTGAGTACAAATAAAGATAATGATAATGATAATAACAATAATACTTGGACTGTAGCTTCAATCAGCCCATGCCAGCAGATGCACTGAACAACATATGGAAGGCTGCACTCTGCCCACCCCAGCCTAGGTTAATCAGTTTAAGCAAGATGGGAAGATGCATATATAACCATCCTCATTCAGGTACCTTACAAGGTTTCAGGTGGGGCAGTGAAGACTTTATTTATTTCAGTTTAAAATGTTCTATGAGCCTATTTATTTTACTGGTTTAAATTCTCTTTTATGCTTCTATGGCTCTTTTAATCTAATCACTTTCATGCCGACTGGTGTTATTTTTATGGCTTTGTTTCATTTTGATGATTTTATGTTGTTTCTTTTATGATAATATCTGTATTTTTTACAATGTTTCTCTTATTTTCAAGTGCAGGTTGTATTTTCACTCTTGTAGAAAAGCAGCCTTGGGAAGGCATTTGCTCTTAAAGACAATTTATAAATTGTATGTGTGTGCTTGCGTATGTGTCTATCATCTATCTATCCAACATCTTTTATCTATCTATCTATCTATCTATCTATCTATCTATCTATCAATCCATCAAACTGGCTTGTCAGCAGTAAAGGCTTTTCATGAAAAAAAGAATCTTGACTAGTACAAAGTAGTACTTAGGATCTGTATGTCATGAAAAGAGTGTGAGATGCTTCTGCCATTACTTATCTTTTGTCTATCTATCTATCTATCTATCTATCTATCTATCTATCTATCTATCTAAATGGACTAGGCAAATAACAGAAAAGACAGAAATACTAGCTATTCATAGTCCATACTCTCCAGAAATGGAACTGTCATGAAATGCCTCTGCCCAAACCCACTGCCACAGGTGTCATACTGAGTTTACTTCCAGCCCCCCAAGCCTGACTTCTTCTCTTGATAAGGAACAGGAAATTCCCCAGCGTTCACTAATTCTCATGCTGCCACCACCCACTGAATTCTGAATACACTGAATTAACTTGTAACTGAACAAGACAGTGGGACCCTGTCAGTGAACTGCCAATCTCTATGCTTAAGGACCTTTCCTTTCCCTCCTCCTTCTGAGTGAGAGAAGTCCTATCTAAGCGTGTGCCGAAGAATGGTGTGGGAATGGAGAGGAAACAGAGGTTTTACAGAAAAGCATTTATTTTAAGGCATGCAAGTAAACAAGACAATAATACTCATGAGAGGCTCCCCCCTCCCAGGTACGCTTAAGTTACAAGTAGTTATAAAAACAGATACATTCTTAAGATCAACCAACCTCCAAAATAATAAAAAACCCTAACACGACTAACTACCTAATATTCTAGTTACTCACATTTGAGTTCACAGGTTTAGATGGTCTAAGAGAGGAATGAGGCCAGGAGGTAAGGCCTAGGGTCTGCAGCCTACTACTGGTACAGATCCCATCTCCAGGAGGTTCCTTTGTTGTCTCTCTGCCACATGGTCTCTCAAGGATTTTTATAACTTCTCCTTCGAAGCATCTCAAAGATGCTCACCTCTTTCCCCTTGATTGGACAATTCTCCCCCCCCGGTGACCTGTGAGGCTGACCCACAATAAAATGTAACCTAACCCCAACACCTCACTAACCCTTGGTTTACCTGAAGAGGGAAGTATCCCCCTTCAGCCAAGTCTAGATAATGGGAAGCCCCATTATCACAACAGGTATGTTTGTTTATGACAAATTTGGAGAGGAAAAAGTTTGAGTAATTACTTGAGGAATAGCAATATTTCTTAAGATATCTGGGTATGTTTTTCCTGATGGGCCATAGCTGTTCTCTCTAAGCCAAATATTTAAATTAGTGCTTGAATTAGAGAACAACTAGCCCCTCCCATCTGTAATGGAAACATTGTGATTGCCTCTGGAAAGCAATGGGGGCATGGATAACACTAAGGAGAATAAAGAGCTGGGGATTGTGGAAAGGAATGTTATTTATACCCTCCACATACACACAGCTGGAAGGATGGTGCCAGAGTACAAGTTGAACTAATAAATGCTACAACTTTATTGTAACAATAATCTGCAACACAGCAGCAAATGGGCAAGTAGGCATTTTAGCTGGGAAGTCAGTTTAGACTGGTCTTCCCAAAGAAAATGGCCTCCCAGCTAAGGAATATGGAATACAGTCCTACAGTTACTAATCATATGAAGGGGAACAGAGGCTCCTGAGCTTGTCCCCCAGGTGCCTCTGGTTAGCACTTGGAGACATGGGTTTCCACCTGGGAGAAGGAACCTCCTCAACCTCACCCATCTATCTGGCTTGCAATGAGAAGTTTATTTGACAGTTTCTTCACCTGATGATGCCTCAGATGGCCTGAACCCAACAAAGTGCCCACACCAAGCCAGGTGTGACAAGTGCTAACATGAAACTGACCAGCAACACAAATAGCATGAAGTAGGCAAAAGAAAGAAAAAAGTAGCAAATAGCATGAAGTAGGCAGAAGAGAAGAGAAGAGACAAAAGAGAAGAGGAAAGAAGAGAAAAGGGAAGGGAAGGGAAGATTGTCTAAGACCAATCAGGGCACAGCCAAAAATTCCTACTCAGCCCCATGGCAACTCTCTAGGCCTCTTGCTACAGAGGGGATCCCAACAAGCAAAGAGTTGGAAGCCTGCACTGCTTGGCCAATGGCAAAATGCATGCATCTACATACTGAAGGACATTTCTGATGTCACCCTTCTAGCCAGTAGGTGGTGGAAGGCAAAACCACTCCTATTTGAGTGACAGTGGAGTACAATTTTCAGCATAGAAAAACCTGTTTTCTGTGCAGCATTTTCTACAGAGAAAAGATTTTGTGCATAGAAAACAGCATTTTCTACACTGAAATGCTATTTTCTGTGCATAAATGTTATTTTGTGCCAACAAAACAAAATAAAAAACCAAAGTGCCTTTTTAGGGGTAGAATAAGTCCTGCGTTGTAAAGGTTCTTATCCATCCAGGATTCTCAGCTTAGAACAAAGATATTTGAAAGGCTGTATTCACCCATACATACCTTCCCATGTTTTGAGATCTTCTGGAGGCCCTTCTCTTTGTCCTGCCACCCTCTCAGATACATCTGGTGGGAACACAGGGGAGGTCCTTCTCAATGGTTGATTCCAGGCTCCTGAACTCTCTGCTCAGAGAGGTCAGACTGGAACCCTCCTTGCTATCTTTTGATAGACAACTAAAAATACTTTTTCATTTCATCAGGCCTTGAAAGACTGATTGTTCAAGAGAAAAGGGCTGGGCATACTGTGCTGGATTTTCTATTTGCTGTTTGCCTTTTAACAGTTTATTTTTCTTTTTTAAAAATAGTTCTTAATTTTTTGATTGTTTAATTACATTTTTAACTTTTCCCTGTTATAATTTCTAGCTATGTTATATTGTTTTACTGTTGTAAACCTCTTTTAATCCAACAGTAGAAACATTTACCAAAATTCAAATTTGGGAAAAGAAGACTGTAAGAATTAAACAATTCACACGCCAGAAAAAGTAAAATGGACATTTCTCCATCTCTCATTGTTATTATATGAAATAGCATATCTGGCTTTTTTCCTAGGGTCATTCAACCACTAAGGCCATTTCCACAGTACACTGTTATAGTGCTTTTATTTCACTTTCAACGTCTTGTGGAATCCTGGAGTTTGTAGTTTACTGAGGCCAAAGCACTCTCTGGCTGAGAATTCAAAATGTCCTTCCCTAAACTGCAAACCACAGAATTCCATAGGATGCTGAAAGTGGAAGAACAGCACTGTAACAGTGTAATGCAGATACATCCTCAGAGTTACCTATGGAATGTCTACCACTCACTCAGTAAAAAGAGAAAATCAAACCAGTATTATGTGAAACTGTTTTTCTTCCGGATGTTAGAGCAGTCAGATAAGAAAGAAGGGGAAGAAAACCCTAACTATTGTTGCTGTGCACTTCAGAAACGAATCTGAACTCATCATTTTTTTTTTAAAAAAAAATCTATTTCTGTAATTCTCTTCTGAGGAAAAGCAGTGAAGCAGTCGTAATATATTAAATTGCCAGTAGTAGGAATTATTTTTCTTATACCAGAAAGCATGAATGTATTGGACAGATTAATTTCATTAGCATGCATTCCTTAGTGCCTGACCATTATTATTAACCTCATGGATAAAAATGCTGAAATTGTATCATTACCATCAAAGAAAAGGGGGGAAATCAATAAAATATTGCTTAAACTGCAGCTCCTAATAGAAATAATCATTCAGAATATTTCCTGGAACATATTCTCAGAAAGGATTCTTTTCCCCAAGTCATAACAGATGGTGATGACAAATGAACACTGTCATCAATACAGTCAGTGTGGTGCTTTTCCTACACAATAAATATTTACCTAACTTAATTTTCTTTTCAGTTGAATGACTGAAGTTAGATTTTTCACACATGTGTCAGACAGCCTGGAATCTGCCTTTGAATAGAAAAACACAATGTTCTTTTTTAAAAAAAACAGCAGGTGGCATTGCCAGTGTGACACTAATGGACTCTGGATTTTTATCTCAAGAATCAACTTGTTTAACTCTGTTCCACAAGCCACACCCCCTTTTTCCTAAAAAAAGACAAGTTGTCCAACTACTGTACTTTACTGGTTTATTCTCTCCGTCAGCCTAGCAGAATGTTGAACTATTTATGAATTGTTCATAATTCATAATAATTGGGAGGGGGGTCAAAAGTACACATTATTTTTTTAATTTTTTTTTATTAAAACATAAAACATAAAACTCGAAAAGACAAAGAACATACGTACGTATCTATATCAATTAGCTTTCATATAAATAGGAAGATCTCTAAAATTAGGTTTAAATATAATAAATCATAGTAATATTATCATATTATCATATTGTACTATTAATATACATTTAATAGATGTAATATTTAATTTGACATTTCCTAGGATCTGCCTACCCGCTTTCTTGCTTCTTCATTTCAATTCCATTCATTCTTCTTCCTCTCTGGCTTCCTGACTAGTTGTCTTTAATATAACACATGAGCTATATACCTGAGGATCCATTCTCTTATTTACTTACATCAGGGTTCTACTGATATTGATTAATTTTGAAACAAATGAATCCCATTTCACGGGGGGCAGAGATAAAATTGTTCACTAGTTTTCTTCTTAAGGAAAGCAACAAGTAATTTTAGCAAATATCTTCCAGCTGAAAAAAAAAGTTTTTGAAAACCACTTAGTTTTCAAAATTTATTTCCAATTTAGGACTTAGTCTGCACTAAATTCACAGAAGGTTGTTTTGCACACAAAACAGGTTTTTTGTTTTTTACACAGGAAAAAGAATTAGGGAGGAAGCTTTCACGCTTTTGAGTCATTTCCAAGTTATGGTGACCCTAAGGTGAACCTATCATGGGATTTTCTGGGGCTGAGAGTGTGTGATGCACCAAAGGTTAGCCAGTGAGATTCCACAGCCAAGTTGGGAATCATACCCTGCTCTCCAGGATAATAGTCCAGTGCTCAAACAATTATGCAACACTGTTGCCCTTGCCAAAGCAGATATTCAAAAAGAAAAATATTTATCTGATGATCCTGTGAGATAACTATTTCTATTTTTGGGGGTATTGGTTTTAAAACTTTTCCTATCCAGTGATATTGATGAAGATATCCTGCTGTTACACACTGATACTGAGAGACATAGAGATAAGTGGATGTGCATTCTGCACTGCCCTTATTATCTTGAAATCCGGGAAACACTTATTGAACCATATATAAAGGCATTCCCTGGATGTTCAGAGGCCTTTTGTACTGTCTTACTGATGTCCGGGCAAAATACAGGGATGTTGACCAAGACAGCAAAATTTTGTGCTGCTGCAATTAAAATTCGTGAAAATAAGGTTTTAGTAAATGCTTGGGTTTTATTATAGGAATATGTACCTATATTTTATGTTTTATATTACATATTTTATACGATTTATGTTTATATTTATACTTTGCTAATGCTACCAGATGCATGTATATCACGTATGTAGACGAATTTTTGAATATGGTCATTGACCGCAATAAAATTGTTGATTTAAGTTAATGTGCATATAACTGCCAGTCCTTGAAAAATTTTTGTTAGTCCCAGCTAAAGTAAACCTATTCAATCAGTTGCTGAATGCTGAGCCAACACATAAGTATGTCTAATCAATTCAATGGGTTTGTTCTAGCCTGGACTAAAGTAGGATTTAAGCTACTGTGAGAGAACAGAAGGGCTGTTATCCTGTTGCTGGCATATGGTGGCATAAGCCCTGGCTACACCAGTGAATGGACCTCTTGGGACTTTGTGAAAGGAGGTTTTAGTACCTCTTTCTGTCATGCTGCCAACCTGGGTGTACAACAACCAAGGATGTGCCTGACCAAATTTCTTGAACACCCAGAGATGAAGGAATAGCCTGAGGGCAGAACTTGCTCTTTTTTTCCCAAATGCTCAAGAGTAACCAAAACATACTCAAGAAATGGGTCACTGAGAATGGAACTGTGTCCATAAGTCTTCTGGCTGTTGTATACACATGATAAGTTGAAGGAGGAGAAGCATCCTCTATTTCCTTGATTAAAACTCTTAAGTATTATGGTGGAGAGTCATATTTCAGGACCACATTACACAGTAACAGTCAATAGGAACCTGACCTGCTCATTGCTACCTGTGGCGCTGCTCATGAGACAACCAGTATCATAACTCTAAAAGAAAGGAGCCCTGCCCTTAAGAACAAAATGATGGCCACCTTGATTTAACTCGATGAAGCAATAATAAAACCCCAGTATGTTTCCCTCGCTGCTGATATAGACAACTCTGTAAAACAAAAGTTAGTTTCTAGAAAATCAATAAAGTTCACTGATCTTCACTGAGAGCTCTTTTCATGCTAAATTTCACCTGTCAACAACTAGCAATTTCAGCTGCAGGTTTTGTTGTTGTTTTGTAAATTGCAAAACTTTAATAATAAGTAATTGTTTTTCTGTGTCTTAGCATTCAAACAATTTGGGAGATGTGCTGCTCTAAACACTAACAAAAAGAAACTAGATGAAAAGCTGAACTGAGACTTTAAAACCACTTGGTTGAAGCATTATTTCTAATGTGAGTCCCAGCAGAGCACAAGTGAAGTGGTTGAAGTTTAATGCTAAACTTTAGCTTACCGTCATACAGATGAGCTCTGAGTGCTCCAATATTCTCCTGCAGAATGTTGCAGAGGATCAGATTATAAACTTCATGATTTAAAGTAACCAGAGCTTTTCAGTGCATCAGGACTTCAAACTGTGGTTAGTTTAAATCATGATTTATTGAAAGAAACCAGTGTAGGAAGGAAAGTTTGATCCTGGTTTATTGACATAAATCGAACATTAAAATAGCCATGCTGTCATTAACAGATGCACTGAAAAACTGTGGGTAACTAGAACCTGAAGGTGGATGCTTCCGTCTCCCCATTGCAAACACATCAGAGGAGAAACAGTGATGCAGGAGAGAGCGAGCCCCAAGCTTACTCAGTTTCATTTCCATACTACTTGAATGTTATTTCTTGCTACATCCAACCCAAGTACATGTTTGTCTTAGTTTACCAGCTTTGGTTTGGATCCAGCTATCAAGTTTATTCTGTTTGTTACCTCTACTATTTGCCACCTTTCACACAAAAAAAACTTGTAAGCCCTTTAATGATAATGATAATAATGATGCTTTAGTAATAAAGCATACCTTTTAGATATCTAATTAAAAATCTAGTTGAACTTACTATTACAGTAATTAAGCACGAAACAGAAGCCTGGGAAAGGTGTGACTTCCAGATGATGATGATGATGATGATGATGATGATTTCTTACCTGACTCTGCCTATGGATTGAGACAGGGAACAACAAATTAAAATTAACTGATAAACACACACATAACACAGTTAAAAAGACTAGCACCAATTAAAAATACCTAATTGGTTAGGAGAGCATAACATCCATTAAAAACATACATACATATTAAATTCCTAATTTAAAAACTCATAATTTAAAAACCATCTAGATAGGCCTGCTGGAAGAGATTGGTCTTTAATGAGGTTTTAAACACAGACAGCATGTCCAGATGTCATTATCTATTCCAGCAGGTCATTCCACAATTTTGGGGCAGCTGTTGAAAAGGTCTTCTTGTTAACAGTTGTCAGCCTGATCCTGGCTGGTTGAAATAAATGCCCTCCTGGTTGCATAGGGCATATTTTAGGCCCTTTCTGCACAGCATTTTCCATGCGAAAGGGCGCCTGGAGCGTCACGTGATTGTGAGGAGCGATTTGTATGGCACACTCACAATCACGTGATGTTCCAGGGGGCATCAGGTGCCGATCGTGCACCTTTTCATTTTCGGCTAGAAAATGGTGTGTGATCGTGCATTGCTCCCAGAACCCATGCGCATTTACCTGGCGTGCGGAGCCTCCAGAGCCGGGCCGGTCGCACTTCTTGTCCCAGCACAGCCTGGGAAACTCTCAGGCTGGGCTGCAGAAGGAAGAGGTGGGGCTCTCGTGCAAGCATGCAGCTCGTTCAGAGCCGAAGGACCCTGGACACGAGACCCTCTCGCAAGAGGCCGCTCGCATGATCCCTGCACCCCAGCACTGGAAGAAGGTAAGGTGCAGAAAGGGCCTTATACAGGAAAGAACAATCCTGCAGATAACCTGGATCCAAACTAGTTGGGCTTTAAAGGTAACAACCAGCTCTTTGCAGCTTGCCTAGAAACTAATCTTTAAAAAGTAAAATAAATAAATAAATAAAAGTAAATAAATAAATTTAAATACAAAAAGAAGGAAGGAAGGACATTCTTTTCTGTCAAATTTCATAAGTGCATTTAGTGGCTGCACCAAAAATAATCATAAAAGACAGTGGATCAAACTTGAAGTCATATCTCGTTTATGAATCACTGTTGGAGGGAAGCCTAGAGACCATCTAGTCCAATGGCCTGCTCAATGCTACAGCATCTCAAATAAAAGTCTCAGAATCTGAGGATGGTCTGAGAATTTCTTCCTTTATAAGGAATTACCATTTTTGATATTGCTTGCAACCAGAACAAAGCTAGCTGACTCTCCCATAGCATGGCTGAGGAGATCTCATAAAGTCCTAACATTAGCAAGATGTGGTGACTGTTTACAGTGTAAAATATAATGGGCCTACTTAACCCCAAACCTGTGCTTACTTCTTTCTTTTGAGTGAGTGGGACAACGCTGTTTCCTCTTTTATATTTCCCAGAAAACAGCACCAGATCCAATGCTTTGGATCTGAAATGCATCTTGAATTGACGTCAGCACATGGACAAAATTTAATTAGACTTTGCAAAGAGATGAGGAACCCAACACGAGGCCTATGTTTTGGGGGTCAGCTTCAAGTTCTTTTTAAACCATAGTGCAATGTGAAGCTTAATACATGACATTTGGCTGAGAATTTACACCATAATGTTGATCTTCCCTCTTGCTCTGGAATATACCCACTTCTCTCATAAAACTTATGTGCCTCCCTTCTATTTCCCCACTCCCTTTTTCTATCAAAGTATCATGATGTTCTTTTCTAACATTTTTTTCTGCTCATTGAAGACTCGTGAGACTTGGATCCAATTTAGCTTTAAGTTTTAAAAATATTTTTTCCCAGCTGTCCAAAACTGGAGAAGTTCAGTGAAATTAGTGAAATTTAGTCTGTTGGTGTCACACAATGTCCTGCTTTCTGATTTACTTTGGTGCAATAGAAATTGAGCAGCAAGAATACATAGAGCAGTTTGCATACTGTACAAAAACAGAGTACTGTTCAGTAGGGGAATGTGATTTGATATGTGATCTTCTTTAAGTGAAAAACAAACAAGCAACCAATAAATATTCTTTAAATGGTACCCCTTTGCCAGCAAGTACTCAGGGTACTTCAGAATGTAATCAAAAACAATTGCTTTCATGATGTGATATCATGCATTGAAATTGCTTTACAAATATTAAAACATTTTAAAAGGGGGGAAATTGGAAAAGGGAGCGTAGATCATTTAGGAAGGCACCAAGAGTGGCTCTCTGGGAAAATAAAACTATGTTTATACATGTTTTTAATAGGCAAAAAGGGAGAATCAAGATTAAATATCTGGAGTGAGGGAGTTCCACCCTCAGAGTAAGAATCCTGTCACTGAAAAAGTCTGAATATCAGTTTCAATGGCAGTACTCATTAATAGCAAATCAGACTTGACATTCACAGTCTCAAAGACATACTACATAGTACAGTTAATAACTGAGATATGATAAATCTTACCAAGTGTATGAGAAAGTTGAGTGCTAAGGGAGGTCTACAAGCTTTTCTGTGATCCATTCCTAGCTGACTATATCTGGGAGTTCACAGGGTCATCTGTTCTAAGATAGAACTAGCTAGAATTTCAGGTATACCCAGGACTCTATTTAATACCAGAAACTGACAGACATCATAGCTACAAGATAAGATTTATTAGTGGTAAACGATGCCTCAAGTGGTCAACAATACAAAAAGCATCTTGGACTGGTGGTGGTGCGCCAACCACAATTTCCATAAGTTTAAAATGTTCTTTCATTCATATAATAGAAACCAAGTGGGTGACCTTGGGTAGGTCACACTCTCTCAGCCTCAGAAGGCAAACACAAACACCCTCTAAACGAATCTTGGCAAGAAAATCCTGGGATGGATTTGTTTTAGGATTGCCATAAATCTGAAATGACTTGAAAGCAAGCAACAACAAACTTCTTTAATCTAGCCTTCTCAGATCTCAGTCTTGTCTCCAGTGAATCTTCTCTCCAGGTGAATTTACAAGAGTTGTTTTTTTTTTTTTTAAATTTTTTGAGAGGTTTTTTTGTTTTGTATTTCAAGATTTTTTGGGGAGGAAAAATTGTTAGCATAATTCCCCCCTCCAAAAAACTTTTTTCCCCCCCAGAAAATAGGGCAAGGGAGTTTGCAGAAAATCATTCTGGGGAAAAAAAAGTAGAATTTTTAAATGTTAAATTGAAGAGTTCTTTCAACCTTTCCCCCCACAAATAGATCCTGAAATTGGGAGTGGGGGGAAGCAGGGGGAACTTCACACTGCAGTGTCTTGATACTATGGCCATTTCCGCACTACAGTGTTAAACTGCTGCTATTTCACTTTCAATGCCCTGTGGAATTCTGGGGTTTGTAGTTTACTGAGACCAAAGAGCTCTTTGGCTGAGAATTGGAAATGCCCTTCCCTAAACAACAAACCCCAGAATGCCATAGGAGGTTGATAGTGGAATAGAAGCACTTTAAAACTGTAGTACGGAAATGGTATATATTTCAAAAGACATATGTAAAGTATGGGTGTAAAGAATACTTGTGGAATTTTTTATCCTTAATGACATTCTTTTTCACTGAGGACAATAAAACTTGCAGGTATTTTTATATCTACTATTACTTTGGTTAAGAAATGTGAGAGGGCTTTCTTTGCTGCTCCCAGCTTGGAAATATTGCCAAAGAAATCCAGGTGGATTGCTTTCTTGTTTTCTTTCTTTTCTCCTTTTTACTCAAGCAAGTTTTTCTTATTTGTCCAATGAGGAAGGAACTTTAATACAAAGTGCTGTACCACCCTCCCTTTTTTGTTATAAAATTGTTTTTAGTTTGGCTTTTTCAACATAACTTGTTTGATTGTATTTTAATACCACAACTTATACAATTTTTTAGTGGTATCTGCTGATAAAAACCTGTTTTGATCTGGTTCCCCCCCCCACAATATTAGGAGAAAGGTGAGACCTAAACCTAGAAACAAACATCTTGTGTGAAGTATCATTAGCTTAAGTAAGCTATCTGTTTATAGGGACTTCTGAACTTGAACTGGGTCAAATCTACAAACTGCTATGGAGTTCACTGGGTAGGTTCATGTATCTTGATAAATCATGTGTCAACTCTGGTTTGTTGCTTAAACCACAAATTTAATGGCAGCTGACCAAATGTGGTTTGTCTTTCACCATATTTGATCTCTTTCTGGTTTGTTTGTCTGTAGCTCTTTGTAAGATCAACTTCCAGGCTAGGCTGGTGACGAGCCATGGTTGTAGTTTCAGGACACATAGCAAGCCCTGATTTAAACCATCTGGAGATGTAAACCAAGAATAACCCATGGTTTCTGATTCTGATTTGTGGTTGATTAATAAACCATGGCTTAATTGTCAGTCCAGGTACCACAACAAGCAAGATAACTACATTCTGGCTTGTTGCAATATCTGAATGTGATCAACAAATGATTCTGGAAAAACTGAAAAATATTCATGCATTACTCTGAATATGCACAGAGAAAGACATCCTCTTACTCTAAATTCCCACTCCCATTACATGTTTAAAAGCGACTAAGAGCATCTGCTGCATCTATACAAACTTTCAGAAACTGTGCTGGATTTACCCCTCTGGCTTTCTGCTTGCAAGTGGATCTAGAATCATCTTGCTTCCTTTTTATTTACCTGCACAAGCACTCAAAAACTTTCATTTCCCTGTATTCAGGAGACAGCCATAGCAATATGCCAAGTTACAGAGGGTAGAAGAACTGAAGAACCTCCTACGTTTCCTGCCAATCTAAACTAACCATAGAGGGGAAAAATGGTAAGCAGGTTAGTGAACTGTGACATTTGCTGATCACTAATAATAATACACATAGTACCTTTAAAACTGACAGCAAAATAGCACCTTTTATTTTTGTGTTATTTTGCCCTAATTTGTAGACAGTCAGTGTTCCGAACTGCTTCCCTGGGGTTATTTTGGCTAATCAATAATTAGCTCAAATAATTAACCAATTTTAAAACAACCTGTAGCTGTCTCTTGCAAGATAGAAAGGCGATGGAACTCCTTTACTTTAGAACAAAACAACATAAACACAGATAATTACATTTAATGGTAGACATCACTTGTACCCTACAGCACACATATTAGCTGGCATATTTGGTCTTGTCAATATGAAGGTTGCCTATTTTTGCTCATGTTTAAGTTCTTGTCACTGCGTGTTTTTATTTGTTTATTCGAAGCAAAACAGAAGAAAACTTTTCTTGTGGAGTTTGGTTTTTATTTTTAAAATGCAAATTATATTAATCATATATATATATATTAACTGATGGAAAATATATAAAATTTGGGGAGGAGGGATAAATGGAAATGTTATGAGTACCAGTTTAGACTTTGAGCCTTTCCACATTACATTGTTACAGTGCTATTATTCCACTTTCAACATCTTGTGGAATTCTGGGGTTTGTAGTTTACTAATGCCAAAGAACCCTCTGGCTGAGAATTCTGCCCCTCCTTAAACTGCAAACTCCAGGATACCATAGGATATTAAAAGTGGAATAATGGCATTAGTGTAGTGCAGTAAGACCCTTTGTTGCACTGATTAGTTCAAAATACAGAGCTACAGAGCTTATGTTGGGGTTGTATTTCCAGACTTGCAATGCAAAATGAGACTGACATACATGGGGCCAACCAGTTCCATAGGGAATCACTAGAGATAACGGGGATGCATTCCAAGAGCACTGGCCACACCAACCACAGATTTTTAAGACATTTGAAGCAAATACCATCAGAGCAAACATTTTCCAGGCTAAAGAAATGGAAAGATGTTCTCCAGAGGAACCAGAGGAGACAGCAACTACTGATCCCAAGGGGGCTTGGCTGGGGTTAGCTGACTTACCATTGGATGACCATTCCTCTTCAAAGGAGCATTCAGACAGAGAGCAACTTGCAGTAATTATGTTCTTCTATGTTCAAACATTTCCAGGTAGACAAAGAACATTAGGAGAAGCAGCACAGTTGCAGTGTCTTCTGCAGAAGGTGTACAGGGCACAACAGGAGGAGAGGCTGCAAATTGCCTGTATGGTAACCAGAGGCAGGAAAAAAAAAAAGAGGCAAGAGTACATACACAAAATTCCTACTGATTTTTCTCTTCCCACTTACCCCTTGATGGTAAGTAGGCTTTAAGATGCCACAAGGTCCTTCGTTATTTTCCTGCAGCATGCTTAGTTGACTTCCCCCTTTTTACATTGTTACCCTTACTCATTTGCTCCCTCTCCATTATCACTCTCCCACCTAAGCAGTCAGAGGAAATCCTCCCTTCAGCCACACCAAACTCGAAGATTCCAGTTGCCGCCTCCTCTTCACACATGCCCTTCTAAGCAAATAAAGGAAAATCTCTTCTTTTAGCAATGCTAAGACTGCAGTTATTTTCTTCCCTCTCCCATCCGGGGTAGGTAAAAGAAACACAATCCAGCCTGCTTTTCTTATGCCAGAACCCTAATTTCTCTCTCCCTTCTTCACTCTCCTGCCTCCCTTGGCTGTACAGGGGTGCTGGGAGAGCTATGCATTGTAAGTGAGATATTTATCCATCTATTTATTACTGGAGAAATGTTGTAAATTTGAATTGGAGGTAATGTGAATTGAGACTCTTTTGTATTTCACATACCAGCCCATTTCATTTTATGTTCGCTCAGCGAGGAACTGCAAACAATCCTTTTAAGTTACACATCTGAAAACATAGCATTTGAAGGAGCTGTGGAACTATCAATGTAGATATAGGCAAGGAGCTTTAGAATATATTTTTACTAAGAAGCTTGGTCATGGTGATTTTTAGACATGTACTTAATGTTACCATTATCATAATACTTTGTCTTTATTGCTTCAGAAAATATGTAAGGACCTAAGGCTGGTTAAATAATGGACTGGGATCCACAAAAGCACATGTCTGGACTAAGAGTATTTCTCTTTCACTTGCAAAGTGGAAGGATTTTTTTTTCTCTTTTTCCCCCAGAAAGTCTAAGACTCTTTCTTCTCTTCACTGAGAGATGAGACATACTGTGCTGAGATAAAATGAATTTGTTTATTTTAGGAATGCATTCTGGTGCTCCCTTCAAAAGACTCTAAAACAGAAAAGTGCCAATAAAGAGGAAGACCTCTTCTTTACAAACAGCTCATTTTCTATAAGTTTTTTTTCTCAAATCTTTAGATATGGAAAACCAAATTGCATATTTCCGAGTCTCTGGAACTTGTTCTCAAAACATTCTTGATAACATATGGGGAAAGCATATGGAAAAGGGAAACAAAGAGAGTTAGTACCCAAATGTTTATCTTGTACAAAAAGTAAGGCTAAGGCTAAATTCCATTCTTATGTGTATTTTAGTAGAAAAACACAGAAGAAAAGCTTATCTGGAAAAAAATCCACCAAGAATAACATATCTGTCAGGCCTTTGCTTTGGTTGCAATTAACAATACAGAAGACATGATTTTCCACATCCGCTTTTTTCACTTTTACATATTTTGCTTTCTACCACACCCAGAGAACCTCACATTCTGTAAAGCATCCACCACTGCACTGAAGCAACAGGTGCTGCATATGGAGTTGAGTTATCTGTCTGAGAGGTTCAAGGGACCTTCAGATTAAAGGTGAAAACTAGTTGATATGGTGTGCTATTGGTTGGACTTTTTTTTTTTGAAAAAAAAAATTATTATCAAAGTTATAACAATCAATATTTACAAATAATCATTCTTTCTTTTTATAAATATATAAGAAACAGAAAACAAAGAAATATATACAATCAAATTTATATACCTATCCAACATCATCATCATCTTCTTCTTCCTCCTCTTCTTCTTCTATCTTAGTCTACATATACAGATACCTCTATATCTTTTATGTATCTAAATAAATTTCAATTACATGTCTTATATCTTCTACTTTGTCTTACATATGAATTCTTTTTCTACTTTGTTCTGAGTTTTATGAGCATCCTTCTATATATACAAATTATATACAAATGTATAGTTTCAACTTCTTTCTTTCTTTCTTTCTTTCTTTTCTTCTAGTTTTATTACTCACTTATTTTTCCAAGTTTCTTCTGATCATTTCCATTTTTATGTGACTTGCCTTATAATTTTGAAAATAAATTTTTTCACTTCCCTTTTCCCATATCTTTCCTTATCTTCATTCTTTTTGTGTTTCTTTCTGAATCGCCCAATTTCGTTGTATGTATTCTTTAATTAGTTTCAGTTCTTCCCTATTTTTTCCTTTTGTTTCACCTTTAAGTGCTATTGTCAAATCATCCATCATTATCATTTCTGATAGTTTAACATCCCATTCCTCGATATCTGGGATATGATCACACTTCCAGTATTTTGCATAAGTAATCCTTGCATTTGATACCATATACAGTATTATTCTCTAATATCTAATATGCTCTTTTTCTATTTGATGTAACATATTTAGAAGAAATATTTCAGGGTGCAAAGAAATATTAATTTGTAATATTTCCAATATTTTCTTTTGAATGGTTTTCCAATATCTTTTAGCTTCAGGGCATGACCACCACATATGAAAAAATGTTCCTTCTTCTCTCTTACATTTCCAACATTTGCTGGAAATAGTGTACATTTTCCTTAATTTTGCTGGGTCTAAGTACCATCTATAGAGCATCTTAAGTAATTTTCTTTCAGCTTTTGGGCTAATGTAAATTTTTGTGTATTCTTCCAGCTTTTCTCCCAATTTTCCAAGCTAATTTCATGTGCTATATTTATTGCCCATTGTATCATTGAATCTTTAATTATTTCTGTCTCTAATTCTCTGTTTAATAGTATTTTGTATAATTGAGCCACCATATGGTCTTTTTTTCAAGAATGACATTTTCAAATTCATTCCTTTTCCCTATACTTTCAAATGCTTCCAATTTGTTATCCATTTTAAATCTTTCTTTCAGTTGATTATATAAGAACCATTTACATGTGAAACCTTCCATCTCTAGTTCCTCTATTGTTTTTATTCTTAGGCCCTTTTCGCACGGGCCTTTTCTCGCGCAACAGCCCCGTGAGCCTCGCGGGAGTGGGAGTGTCGCTCCGCACGACGCACTCCCACTTCCGCCGGGCTCACGGGGTTGAAGCAGCGCGAGCGCGGGTTTTTTGATTTTCGCTTCGAAGCGAAAATCACCCGCACTCGCGCAACGCTCCTGGCGCCCGTGCGCACTTACCTCTTGTGCGGAGCGTCGGGGAGCCGGCCGGGTCGCGCTTCCTTCCCTCCGCCCCTGTGGAAGGAAGGGACGGGGCGGGGCGCTAGCGCGATGGACGTGACACGTCCTGCTTCGAGTGCACGGGGAGGCAGACGCGACAAGCTCCTTACTCGCACGCATGGTGGGGGGGTGGACGGGACAGGCTCCTTTCTCATGCGCGGGGGAGGGGATGGATGGACGCGCGAGCTGCCGCCGCCTCCGGGAGGCTGCCGCTTCCCCGCTCGTTCCTTCACCTGTGGAAGGAAGGAGGGGGAAGCGGCAGCCTCCCGGAGAAGGCTTCTTGTGCGAGCCGCCCTCCTCCGTCGCGCGAGCGCCGGCGCTGCGAAAAGGGCACTAGACTTGTCTTCTCTTCTAAAAATATCTTCATATCAGATCCATTTTTCTTTCTCATCTCGCCATCTTCCAAATAAGGCTTCGTGGGGAGATAGCCATAATGGGATTCTGATATACATCTTCCTTTTAAATTTCTTCCACATTTCAAATAATGCCCTTCTATATAGATAATGGTTGAGGAATTCTTTATCTACTTTGGTTTTATTGTACCAAAGATATCCATGCCAGCCAAATTTCAATTCCAATCCTTCCCGTTCCAATATTCTTTCATTTTCAAGAATTATCCATTCTTTCAACCAGGTTAGGGCATTTGCTTTGTAATATATTTCAAGATCTGGTGCACCAAATCCTCCTCTTTCTTTTCTCTCTATTAACATCTGCCACTTTATTCTTGACTTCTTCCCTCCCCAAATGAATCCCGATAAATGTTTCTTCCAATCACAGAAACATCCTTTGTTGATTATTATTGGAATTTTTTTTAAAAAAATAATTAATGTTTGGAAGGATATTCATTTTAATTGCTGCTATCCTTCCCAATAAAGATAACCTCAATTTGGTTGGACTTTTTTCAAGGACCCTTGTTAAAGTCATGCAACAATGGTGAAGATAGGCACCTGCCTATCTTCACCATTGTGCCGTCTCCCAGCAGCCCACTTCCTCAATATCTTAATGTTTTCATGGCCACTGTTCCAGCGACCATTTCTCTCATCCTGCCAACATACATGCCAACATAGTTACACTGGTGTTATGCACCAACAAGATTCTGGCCTGAGTATGTAGATGCACCTTTGGGACTATAGACTTGTATATCACGTGGACATCCAAGAATCCCTAGGTCACATCATGGGTCTATGTAGTATGATTGCTAAGGGTTGCTGATTTTAAGCTCAGTGGTTTTCCTTTCCTATGGCTAACCTAATAACTAGAGAGTTGGGCTTCATCTTTGTATTCTTGTACTAGTTTCTACACTGTGGTCTCTCACAGTACAAAAAAATTACTGCATGCACGCTAAACTTCTATAAAAGAATATAATATTTTGTTGTGAGTATATGTGTGTGTGTGTGTATACATACATAGATGAATGATATTATATTTGAGTATGCATTTGCAGATATGTTTTCCATGGTAATGAAAACATGGAGAGCAGTTCCTTTCACAGATTGTGTCTATCTGCAAATGGAGAGTAAGATGGTTATAGGACTTCCTTTAATGTCCATTTCCAATCTGATCCACACTTCCCAGTTCAGAGATGGACAAGTCTGTTAATTTTTACTTCTCTCATACTATTAAAAACAAAAACAAAAACAACTTTTTCAACCTTTTTCATATAAGAATGGTGAATTGTGGGAAATTCTTAGGAAAAAAACAAAATCAAGCAAAATTCTCACCCACCTAGAGACATATGTTGTATTGCCCACCATGAGTGGAAAGGAGGAAGAGCCCATTAGGAAAAAAGAAAAGCAACCTTTATTCAGCTTTACAAACGTGGATAAATGCACAGAGATTCAAATTCAGAGTTTTAAGAGCTAAATCAATAATACAGTTGCTAATTTTGTGATCATACTCTTATCCAGTGTAGCTGATAGTCTTTTAGAGCACGTGGCTCTGAGAAACTATTACTGCATTAACAAAGTTCTTTGCCATGTAAAAAAAATCACATGTGGTGAGGGCTGTGTCTTCTGGCTTTGCAGTGCTAGATGTGTGTCTGCTTCTATGGATTGTTCTGAACTTGTTCACAGCAGTTTGTAGAGACAGGCTCTGTATGCAAGCCACATTGGAGCATATATGTTTGTAAGCCCCTGTGCATGAACTTCAATAAACATGTAAACCTCAGAGGTGAGGCTAGCAGGTGTGATTCCATTTCGCCTTCCACATATTCATTCCTAAACTGTTTGACTCTTTGCATAGATCCTGAGCTGCAGCTATCAGGATTAAAGGTTTGTCTACAAGTGAGTGATGATAATGGCATTATGCTAGTCACACTGTTTTCATCTGAGCTGTCATTACATCAGGTCAAAGCATTAATGCAGCTTAACTGTATCCTGCTTAGGAAACAGGAGAACATTATCCTTCTACAAGCATAGGGAAGATGAGAAAGGAGGGGGAAGTTGTTTTCCATACTTTAGAGATCATTTTCAGGTCACCTCTCAGCCTGGGGTTTTATCTTCCAATCAAGCACCTATTTCGTATTTTAATTAAAATATTCCTGTATCTTCCCCTTTCTTTCTCTTCTTTTTTCATGGTATCTTTGAACTACTTTGTAAATTCATAAAGACACTAGCTTTTCCATTCATCTACTCTATTTGGAAGAAGTCAATTTTAATTTGCAGAGAACAGATCTCTGATAATGAGATTCTCCTCTACATGTCTTTTGCTTTCCCTATAGTCCTGTAGAGTCTGACAAGGATATTTTTTGTAATTATGATTTAATTAAGTATTCCCATAAGATTTGCTGGATATAGAGCTGCCAGTGTAGCAAATGTCTTCCATTTAAAACCTTCACTTTTAGGATGACATTATGGTGACCTGCTTTCACTGAAGCCCATGAGTGTGGACCAAACAAAGCAACCTAAATGTAATGCTAAGTTTAAGGAAAACAGAGAAACTTCAGATCTCAATGCAATACTCTCTCTCCCTCTCTCTCTCTCTCATCTTTTTCCTCCCTCCCTCCCTCCCTAACAAGATGGGTCATCATATGGATAATCAAGAAATGTTATGTTCAGGTATTATACCTGAACAGCATAGACCAGTCTTCCCCAGCTGTGTTCCTTCCAGATGTTTCAGGTTAAAAATACAACATCATGTCCCCCTGGCCATGGGATCTGGAAGCTGACAGGACTTGTAGTCCAAAACATCTGTTTGTTCTCCAAGGTTTGCTGTCTACCCCACAACTGTTGTGCTGTAGCATTGATAGATTATTTCATTAAAAAGGGAGGAGGGTTCCTACATCCTCACACAAACTGTGTCCCCCTTAATAGACTTCAGGAATATGAGTTTGAGCCATACCATCACTGCTATCCCATTGTGTTAATAAGCACTCAAGCTGTTAGCACCTGTTGCTTTCTACCTTCCAATGTGTACTCATGAAATTGTAGGCTGTGTATTGCTGACAACATGCCAATTCTTTCATGCAGGGACCTTACCTATATGTCCTCTCTTGATCTATGTAAGCTTTGATTCAAAAAGCTGTAGCCTGCTTTTCTACCAAAACATGCCACACATGGTTTCTTTTTGCTGCCCATCAATTCTCTTGCCTCAACTCACAAATGATTCAGATATTTTGACCTGATGTCCATCTGCCAACTGTTTGCAGGACAAGGGACAAATGGAAAATCTAGTGCTAGCCAGGTAGCTGTCTGCTTCTGTCTCAGTCAACTTGTCCCAGTCTTCTTTGACCATTTTTAATAATCTAAGGATTTGAGGTCAACCTGATGCTACACTGCAGTTCATAGTCCATATAAGAGAGAAAAGCCAGCAAAGTGAGGTGTTATGGAATTTGAGTTCTTCATGGAAATATGTGCTCAGCCTGGCAGGTGTCCTGTATCTGTCATTTGGGATTATCATCATAATAAAGACATTTTTTCTGTTGCTGAGATAAGTACATAGAAATAAAACTTCCACCATCTGAGAAATAAGAAAGGATGTATAACTTTGGCACTTCACCTTGTACTTTTACGTTTGTTAGTCCTGGTTCCTGGAACTAGAATTTGGAGACTTTTCTGAAAGTCTTTTTAAATGTGATGTATAACAAGGAGGAAAGTGAAAAGGTAAACTTGAAAAAGGCTGAGATCCTACATCAAGCAGGCAGAATGTAACGTATAACATTTCACCTGGTGTTGAGAGGAGGGTGGGTGGACATAATTCAGATGAGAAAGAACCAGCTGGTCTTGGCTTGGAGGAAGGAAGAAGTGAAACTGCACTCCCAGATGGAGTTAACCCTTTTTCCCCCTTTCCCTAGGAGTCCAGAGTAGCTGCATATTTATCATCTTCTGCAACCAAAAATCATTAGCAGCAGCCCTTCCTGGAACTTGGCCATTGTTGGAGAGCACTTTTGCATTCACTTTTCCTCTTTTGCTTGATATATTCTTTGTGTCTCTTTTTAACTCAGTTTACTAACATTGTTTTACTATTACTTTAATCACAGTCAGTTTCTTGCGCCAACTGGTTGTTGTTTTTTTCTTATTCCAATGCAGCCCACTTTGTGTTCTCATTGTTTTTTTAAAAAAAGATACCACCAAGTAGACAAAATTGACAATAACATTTCTGCCAATGTTGAGCCCACTCACACATTAAAACAGTTGTAGGGGCCCTGCCCCTGTCCTCAGAAATAAATGAAAGGGTTTAATTCATGCTCCTTTTTTGCTATTGTCTCTTTTAATTTTGCCTTACTGCCTATAGAACAGTAACAAATAAAGGGTGTAAATACCCCAAAGGCACTAGATCCCATTTGATTTTGGAAGCTAATCAGGATCAGCTCTGGTTAGTACTTATTGGAAGATCATCATTGAATACCAGAAGTTGTCAGCTATATTTCAGAGGAAGGAACTGGCAAAACTACCTCTGAGTATTCCTTGCCTAAGAAAACCCTATTAAGTTCATGAGATCACCATAAGTTGATAGGAGATTTTAAGGCATATGCATACAACAACAACAAAATAACATATGAGCATAGGCTCCCACGTGAAGAGTTTCCCTGGATATAGAGGATAATGAAATAAATGCATGCAATATTATTTTTAAAAAGACAATAGTGGCATTAACAGCCAGATGTGTTCTTGAAGAAGTATGATCTGTGATGTTGACATGATAGTTTACGCATCAATGTAGCTAACCAGAATCTCAAAAGCAGAAGGAACTCCCAAGAAACATCTAGTCTAACTCCCTGCCAGTGTGGGAATCCATTGCTAAAGTCCACTCAAGGTCTGGGCATCATTTTCTCAGGCAGCAAAATATCTTGGTCTAGCCATGCTAGGAATTTAACAATGTAACAAAAGTTGGGGGTCCCTTTGCAGCCTACAGCACATAGTGGGGGATTACTCTGAGTTGTATGGGCTACATTTCCACAAGCTTTATCTGTAAGGCATGGTGCTTGTATCTCAGTGATCTCATAAAAGCATTTAGCAGCCTTTGCATTTGGAGATTTCTAAATAAGATTTTGTAAGAGCCTTCTAGCTGAGCAAGAACAAAAGTAAGAAAGATCAATTTCACCATCACTAATGTGCCTCAAATGCGACTGCCAATGGGGTTACAGAAGTCTTGATATACCCCCAACATGTTAAATTAATCCCAATCAAAGCATGACATTTAGATCTCTTGGAAGCCATGTACAGAGTGTGAATAAAATAAAAATGCAAAAAGGGGAACAAGAATGATAAAACTGTAAAATCAGCTGCCATATCACATACCTTTTCCCTCATAATCTCTCTTCAAAAATGATATTACTTTTATGCATGATACAAAGATTTAATGGGGGCACACTGGAAATGTTTGGCCTGAAGGGTTTAATTTGTAGGAATGCTTAGGTGCGTTTATATAAAACTGTGTGCCAGATCCTTCCCAGCTGGTGAAAATAGGAGATAT
The DNA here is from genome assembly GCA_948474755.1 of Ctenosaura bakeri. Lineage (NCBI taxonomy): Eukaryota > Metazoa > Chordata > Lepidosauria > Squamata > Iguanidae > Ctenosaura > Ctenosaura bakeri. Next base: position 52,237 of record CAOLHI010003700.1, on the reverse strand, counting down.
TTGCATTCCCTTCAATGGAACAGTGATTTAATCTAGTTAGATGCGGCTCCCTTGTTTTACTTTGCTTCTGAACCAGTGGGCATGGTCATCTTGCATGTTGTTATCTGAGGTAATGAGTTGTTAAAAAAGAGCTGTATGAAACTGAGAACACCAAATTCATAAAACAGGGTTGGGTTTTTTTTTCCCCCTTTTTTGGCTAGCCATGAAGAAGAAGAAAGTATTCAGATGAAACTTTATGAAGGACTCTAAATCATTCAAACAAAACCAAACAGAAAGGAAATCGCATAGGCTCCAAAGTTATGTGTATGAAAAAGCAATTATGTTCTTAGAAGAAACGTTCAGGTAGCAAAACAAAGCTGCAAAGAATGGCTGCTTTGGAACTCTGATTTGGAGTATTATTATTTATGATCCAGTTAGTGGCCAAAAGAAAGCAACCGTAATTGGCCAGCTCATTGAGAAAGTCAAATTTGCTTCCTCATTGAGAAGGTCAAATACCCCAAATTCTTGGGGTATAGATAGAATGTTCTCTACACGACGATAGAGACCCTCTCTTCCTTTCCAACTGCCACTGCTCTGGCCTTGGAGGAAGAGAAGAAGAGATAGATACAGCTCCATCTTGCCTCAGCTCCAGCAGAAGATAAAAGAATAGGCAGCGTCTGCTAGACTTGATTCACTGCCCATTGCCATTTCCTTTTCCTTATGTTTCATGTCTTATTTAGATTGTAAGCTGAAGGTAGCAAACAGCAGTAATATAGACTCAAGTCAATTGACTTGGAATCAAGATGGACTTTAAATTGCTTCAGCGACTCAACCTAGGCCCTTTCCGCACCTTACCTTCTTCTGGCACTGGGGTGCGGGGATCGTGCAGGCAGCCTCCAGTGAGAGGCTCTCACGTCCAGGGTCCTTCAACTCTACATGAGCTGCCTGCTCATGTGAGAGCCCCGCCTCTTCCTTCCACAGTGCAACCTAAGAGTTTCCAGCATGGTTCCAGAGGCTCCACACGCCAGGTAAGTGTGCATAGGGCCCGGGAGCAATGCGCAATCGTGCACCATTTTCAGTTTCTAGCCGAAAATGAAAAGGTGCATGATCGGTGCCTGCAGGCCCCTGGAGGATTGCGCAATTGTGAGTGTGTCATGCAGACTGCTCCTCACAATCGTGCAATGCTCCAGGTGCCCTTTCGCATGGAAAATGCTATGCAGAAAGGGCCTTAGACTTAACTCAGCAATAAATGATGCACCAACTCGACTTGATTTGCTACTTGTATATTTTTAGTGACTGACTTGCTGCTCTTTGTTCAGTAACATAACACATTAATCCAGAAACCTTATGACTTTGAACAGCACTTCCATCTCTTTCTGCCTATTGGTCACATGATGATCTGTCTCAAAACCAAAGTGTGGTCACATTTCTGAGAGAGGAATAGCAAACAGGTTGGGCAATGGGCTTGAGGAAGGCTTGAGGTCTGCTCAGCAGCCTTTCTCTGCTGCATATTGGAGGAGCCTTCTAAAGCTTTTCCTAAGAGCAGAAGGCAAGACTTGCCCCCAGAGTATAGGGTGTGTTTCTCAAAGGGGAACAGCAAGTGTGTTAGGTAGTGGACTTGAGGAGGAAGCATCCTTCCTTCTAAAGCTTTTGAAGGTTCAGTAATGGGGAGTAAGAAGGATCCTATTCCCACTTCTGAAGGTGCAGACTCTTTTATGCCCATTAGCAAAATAGCCCCCAGTTTCAGGAAGGCGGAGGTAAGAGGTACCTATTCTTCACTTTTGAAGCTGCAGATGACAAAATCGCAAATGTGGAGGGCTGACTCTCCTTAAATTATTAAAATGACTTTATCCAACTCTGCCCAGAAACTCTGGAATATAGATTGGGTTATAAATTTGGATCCCAGACTTAAGACTTGACATGAGACTTGACTTGAAAGTATCTTGCAAGGACTTGAGACTTGAAGGTAGAGACTTGGGACTTGACTTGAGACATAGAATAAAAGTAGGGATGGGCCAACTGAATCCTCAAGTCCTGGGCAAAGATTTGAGATTCACAAATCTGAATCCCTGTGCCAAAATAGGCAAACCAAAACTTTCAAATCCACCAACCAAACAGTTTTTTGGAGACCAGGACACCTGAAAATATGGGAGACTGGGATGCCTGAAAGCCTGGGAGACCAGACACACAAGGGGAGATGGCAAGGATGTGAGTTTTTCCCTTGGAATAATAATAACCTTTGCTAACAATTTCACAAATTACATTTCTAAGATATTTAAATGGAACATTTAATATTTAAGTTCAGCTCTTGACTGGAAGGGACAGGCTTGAGATTTCAAGGACACCTGAAACATTTCTTTGCATAGCTCCCTTGAAAAGCTCTTTCAGACACAATTCTGGGGTTTCTAGTTTTACAAGCATCATCAAAGTACAAACCCCAGGATGCCATAAGGAGCTATGCAAAGAAAATCCAGTTTTGGCCTCGATTATCTCTGTACTGTAGTGGTCCTGTTTACACATGCAGGAAAATTTGGGATTAATCCACATTTTCCTGCTTGTGTACAAAGGGCCTTAATGTCATTTTCAATCTGTGGAGATCCTGAGGCAAAACTATGACAAGTGTCTTGGACACATTTCTTCAGAGGTAGATTTGCCTTTGTCTAGGCTTGTGCTGAGGCTGAGAGAGTGTGTCTTGCCCAAGATTATCCTTATTTCCTTTGCTTTTTAAACCTTTTTTTTTTCAAGATAGGATTTGAAAGATTTGAGATTCGTGAGATTTGTGGATTCCCAGAACCTTCCAGGGATTTGGATCTGGTTTCAGATTTGGAAAATTCTGGATTCGTCCCATCCCTAAATAAAAGACTTAAATATATAACTGGCACACTGTCATATCAACAATTTGTAAGCTGCTCTGGAAGGCTTTTTGGCTGAAGGGTGTGGTACAAATACTCTAAATAAAAGAAATATATAAATGCATAAATAAAATATATGTGCAGAGGAACAGGGATTTAAAATTAGAGACTTGAATCATCCAGACCAGAACATGCATTGGGATAAATCACCTGGCAGTTTACAAACAGGAAACCTTGGGCCACTATCTATCTCAAACAGGCAATCCAAACAATAATGAGTTGGAAGGAGATACTGTGCATTGTTCTTACCACTCAAACAAGTTACAGCTGTCAGCAGGAGGTTGTGGCGGTTCTTTGACTGTTTTTGCTCTCTTGACTCTCGTGACTAGAAATGTGATCGAGGTCCCCTTCAAGCCGCCTCAGGACTTCTCTACCCAGAGAGGAAACTGGGCCAGTTTAGATGGATATAACCCTGGCTAAACCACTCACAACAACTTCCTAGTGACAGCTGTTGTCACTAGGCTGTCTCCTGCAGCTCCATAGGACTGGAAGTCCTTATTTTCACCCAGATTTAGAAGATAAATAAATTTGTCACTTTCAGATTCTTTCAAATTGAATATGTGAATATGGGTAAATTTCTCATTTAAAAGTGAAGTAAAGCCATATTGTCACCCATAACTATTCATAGGTGGTACCCTAAATCTGATGGTGGCCCATTTTACATCCCTAGAGGGTAACAAAAAGTTTGACCTAGTCTTTCATCCATAAAAGGAGTACATCTGCTATCACTGTAGTTGGCTGGGCATGCTTAATATTCTTATTATCAGGTGCTATTTACATTTTTCTTTATAACCGCTCTGTATGAGACTAGTCCCTAGTTATTTGCTCAATTAACTAGTCACAGTAATTGCTTAGATATATAGCAAGTACAACCAAGATAGATCATCCCAGCTTGACTCCACATCTTTATGCATTCCCAGCTGATGGGAAAGATTCTTCGTAGGTATTAATGTGTTCTCTTTAGACTAGTTTTGTAAAAGTGCAAGTCCTTAACAAATAGAATGACTTGCAATTTCCACTGTTTTGCAAGTGGAGAAAATGATTTACTGTGAATCTGTCTGTAAATTTTTTTGGAACATGCAAGGACTTACTCAGCATGCAGCAGTGTAATTTAGTATTAGTTCTATCTCTCTATTTCTACAATTGTTTTACGCACGACCTGCTCCCATTTCATTGCCAATTGTATTTTCACTGATGCCTCCAAATTATGATTTTTATTATTGTTATAGAGTGGAAGACACTAATAAATTTCTTGCCAAAGTCCTTTCTTATTACACTCTACATCATTTCTATGAAACTATCAAGGGATTTTTTTAAAAACAATATACTGAAGCCTGGAACCTTTCATAAGAAATTGCAGATATGGTTGTTTCCACATCACAGGTGCTCTCATGTAGCAATAGGAATTTGATATTCTCCTAGGTGGATTTTGCACTGAGAGCGCCAGTGGAGATGTGCCTTAAACTCTTATGTCTTCTATTGTGTGTGCAGTTGATGTTTATATTTTGCAAGATATCTATCTAGAATCTGAGTTAGGAATCAAAATAGTATTTGAATGCACTAAAAAAAAATGGTAAAAATGTGTTTCTTGGATGTTGAGAAACCCTAGTGGGATCTTGCAGTTTGTGAATTGTCCTCCACAAAATTTTCATGTTTCTTTTCCTCTTATTCCTTCCCCCACCCCCAGAAAACAACATTTTCTGTCCAGGAAACAACATTTTTCCATAGAAACTACTACTTCTTCACTGCAATATTATTTTCTATGCAGAAAGCACCAGTACGCACAAGAAGCAAATGCAAAATTTGTACAAAATAAGCCCCCTGCTATAGTATTTTTGATGCAGAAAACTACATTTCTGTGTGGCAACTGTAACTGCACAGATAGTTCCTAATGAAATATAATTTTCTTTACAGAGAATACTATTTCTGCACAGAAGTATTATTTCTGGTGCATAAATGCTTTTTCCCAGGCAGAACATACTATTTTATGGACCTGCAAAATTTGCACAGAATAAGTCAGAATCTGAAAACAGTTTTTGAAAACCACATAATTTCAAATACATAGTTGCAGCTGGCAGAAAATTACTCAAATTATTTTTTTCTTCCATTAGGAAAAATGTCAGTAAGAATGTCATCCCTAGTCCCTGCTAGGCTTGGGGGGGGGAAAAAAATCAGCATTCCTAAGATTTTGGTCAAAACACATCATCTCAGGAAGATTATCTGTTGAGGATTAGTCAATATCCTTCTGAGAGCTTCACTTCACCATGAAACCAAAACACACCATTTGGTTGTGTTTTTCATATTTTGGGCAACATGTCTCTCTAAAAAATAATGCCTGTTATGACATTAGCAATCTTGTGTCATGCAAGAATTGGTCTGAGAAATTGTCTAAAACCTCTGAGAGGGTAAGAAAACACACACACACAGTTGACATCATGGGACTTTTTAAAAAAATATCTCATTTATTGTTCAAGGAAAAAGCCAGGAAGATTAACCTTACCATCACATATACATACCCAACTTTACACATATTTGATATGATTCTTTTTTTTTTTTTTTTGCATTTACTTATTAAAATATTTATATCCTACATGAAATCTCAGGGTGGCATAAAAGTACAAATTATTCAAGCCATTGAAAAGAATGTAAAATGATAAAAAACAATTTAAACAGATAAAAAGCATATTAAACATTTTAAGACGTTCAAACAGGTTTGAGAGATCAAAATAGTTTAAGACCAAGTGCATGGGCACTTTGGAATAAACCAGTTAGACTCCCACCAACACCAAAGGTATTAGTAAACAGCTATGTTTCCACTTGGTGCTGAAATGAAAGCCATTTCCGTACTACACTGTCATAGTGCTATTATTCCACTTTCAACATATCGAATTCTGGGGTTTGCAGTTTACTGAGGCCAAAGAGCTCTCCGGCTGAGAATTCTAAACTCCCCTCCTTAAGCTACAAACCCCAGGATTCCATAGGATGTTCAAAGTGGAATAACAGCACTATAACAGTGTCGTGCAGAAATGGCTGATGCCAATGTTGGCTAGGAATGTTTTTGACTAAATTGCTTGGTCCCACAGAGAATGAATAATTTAATCAGTTTTCCCCCTATTTCTGGAATGTCTGTGTAATTTTTGAAGGCATCATTGCATGTGGGGGAGAAAGTAATCCAGACTCACTTTTCTCCTACCACCCTTTATAGTCATACAGTGGTCAGTGGGAGAGAACAGGTGAGCTGAGCATCATTTCTGGCTTAGTTCCATTAAGCTAGCATGCAACAAATCTCTCATTCTCCAGGAACTCCAGAAGACCCAGAGAACTGGTGCATGATAATGAAGGCGTCCTCCAAAACCTGTGGTGAGGTCCAAGAAGATGATATCATTTTCATGTGCCAGCTACTGCTACATAGCCAATGATGGCCCTAAGTTGCCCTCCACCCTCCTTTGACCACTACATGGCTATGCTGATGTGGACAGAAAAATGACAAGTCTGGCTGACTATTTGAAATCTCAGGGGTGAGATAAGAAGGGAGCAAAGGAGGATTCTCCTCATTGGGTTTCTCCTCACTGAGGGACATTTTTAATCCCTTTCCGAGTCTTCAAATGTTGTTTACATCCTTAGTGTTAGCACCAATTGGCTCTCAAAGGGGAGGCATTCCACAACCAGGGTCCCACAGCTGAGAAGCTGCTCTCTCATATCCTCAGTGTATTGATCCCTTGGTTGGACACAGACAATATATGTGTCAATATCTTCAGATATTGAAGACCTCAGTTCTTGATATGGTTCTTATAGAGAATTTTTCATATGAGTAAACTTTTTCTAGTTTTTTTCTAAAGATTAGAGACAGAACAGACATCACATTGAGCTCATCATTGTTAGCATTTTTTCCTGGGAGTAACAAAGCTGCTTTAGAAACATGAAAATAGTCAAATGAAGACTCTGTTTACCCTTCCAATGTTCAACCATGTTTACTGCTGTTAAAGTCCTCCGAGTATCCCATAATTCTAAAATCATTGTGTGTGTGTGTGTGTGTGTGCTTTCTGTCCCTCACTCTCTGGTGGATTTTTTCCCATGGACAATCTAGTTTCTCACATGTTTATATATGTTTTGCGTGTTTTGTAGATGTGCCCCTTGAATCTACTGCAGAAAACACAACAGAAAATGTGCTGCCTCTGCCTCTCCTGATTTGTTTTCTCCACCTGGGAAGCCTGCTGGAGAAGGAACAGCAGAAAAACAAAGTTCTTATCAGTTTCTCTCAGTCTATCTGCTCCTCTGAAGCCAGGTCACCTCAACCATGTCCCCTTGAGATCAGCAGTTGCTACTTCTTTTGGTCCCTCTAGAAAACATCTGCATATTTCTCTAGTCTGAAAATGGTAAGCTCAGATTATTTATATCTTAAACCTCTTTCAGACTGGTGGTGGGTTGAGTAAAATCATTAATGTTGTGGCTACTTCACCTCTGCATCCCCCTGCTTGCCAATGATTCCCTATGGAAATGGTCACACACACACACACACACACACACCACCATTTATTTTAGTTCTCATTTACATATTGAGTTCAGGAATGTAAACTTGATATAAACCAAGATCTGCCTGAACCCATGTACTTTGATCATGAGTTATTAAACATATGATTTAATGTTGTCTCTGACTTTTCATTGTAATTGTAGGTGCTGGGGGAGGTATCCTTATCAAACCAGAAACATGCTGTATGGACTGAGAGATTTAACCTTTTTCCTCCCGCTAAAAATCATCACTCTCCCCAAACATATTAGGTAGTTTTATTTTTTTAAAAAATGGGGGGAGTTGTGTTTTTTTAATGGCTGGGGAGACCTGAAAGCCCAAAAGGGGAATGTGGCTTTCCAAGGTCATGTGAGAGCTGGATGAGGCTGTGTAAATGCTAAAATTTGCCTTTGGTCGGGTTTTTAATGCAAATTAATTGAACGTACTGAAAGCTCTACATGCTTAAGTTTTAGGGAAAACATGCTTATCTAATTAGTTGGAGAAAAGGAAGGGGCATCAAAAAGCCCAGCAGAGAATGAACAAAAGGAATAGTAAAGAAATGGAACAGGAGCAATTTAGTAACAAGTACAGTAACTACTGCAAATTCATAAGAGTTCATCATAATACATTAAAATATATGGTCTTTTCCTAGCCCACTTCATGGTGTTTCTCCCAGAGAGCAACAACATGGACAAGGATGACAACTACAATGAAAGCTAATTTCTTTTTTCTTCTCTTGGCAATTGTACAGCTTTACCTACTGTGACAGTAAGTGCTTTTGTTGTTACAGTCCTTTTGAGAGTCCTGCCTTCATTGTGAAGGAATGCATCAGAACTCTGGCACGATGAAAAGTTCCATTTAAGTAATTTATACTGAAGCCTGTATTTCATCTCTTCACAGCAGCATGACACATTAGTAAATGCTCTAAAAGGCCTTCTTCAATTCATATTGTTACCACCTAATGTTGCTTTAATTTGATATATTGCAAAGCTTCTGAGAAATAAATGTATGGGTTTCTATAGGGACTCACAAAATGATTTAGTTAGGCTTAATTGTGTATCCTAGAAAGTCCCACTGACCTTTTCTGTATTTCTAGGTATTCTGACAATACATAGTAAAAAGATACCTGTAGCATAGAATGCACTTGACATGCAATCACTTGGATTATTTCCTTGATTTCTATTTTTAGATGATTTGCCTTACTCTTAACTAACCTAAATCTAAGAAGGATGATCATGTCTTAATGGCTTTGAAAACAGCAAATGATATGAGGATTTTATTTCTTGAATTTTATTTAGACATGATATTAATCATGATTTTTTTTATTTAATAACTAGCTGCCATATCAAGGAGGCATTATGATGGCCTCCAACTCATAGTAACCTTCCCAAATGCCTCTTCAAAGACTTAACCTAAGCATGTAATGGTCTTACCATTGACATAACACCTGGTTTGACCCTTTGTGGCAAGTACAATTTGTTGGGAAATGATGACTGAACCAGTGAAACATAATTGGGAGGGTATCCATCTTTAGTAGAGAAGGGATAACTCCATAACAGTGTTCCGTAATGATAAAATTTGCACTGTGACAATGTGGTATAGCAGTTACAGAGTCACACTGGATCTTATGAAATCTAGGTTCAATTACCTGCTGACCCATAAAACTAATTGGTTGATCCAGGATCACTCCATCTCTCTGAGTGTGACCTAATTTACAAGGCTGTTGGGAAAATAAAGCAGGGAAAAAAAAGCTATATGTACTAACTTGAGCTCATTGAAGTAAAAGTGGAATACAAAGATAACTAACACATTAGTGAACAAATGGACAATATTACTCTAGCTTTTAACTGCCTCCAGGATTGTAACAGTTATCAGCGCTCAGCTTGTTACCAGACCTGAGGGAATAATTGTTCCTTCCCAGTCATTCTTGTGCGGTAGAATCTAACTCGTTTCTGAAAGTTGGATGTAAATGCCCAAGCAGCTTCAGTGTTTATGGTGAGAGGCATTTAATTTTCCAACAATTACAGCAGCAGCAGAAGGAGAAAAGTTGTGATCCAACATTGTCTCAGGTCAAGTCCACAATGCCTAGGCATACTTACACAGAAGTAAGCCCACCTGTGTTCAATGGAACTTCTTCCCCAGTAAATGAAACTAACATTAGATATTTATATACCTCATTTACAGGCACCTAACAATGTAATACCAATAAAGTTATGACAGCCATTGTGTTACAGTGGTCTTAGTGCTGGACTACGACTTTGGAAGATCACAGCTAGAATCCCTACTCAGCCATGGAAGACCAGAGAGTGACCTTGGGCAAGTCTCATTCTCAATGCCTCAGAGGAATGCAACAGCAACTCCCTTATGAGCTAATATTGCCAAGAAAACCTGGTCATATTTCCCCTTAGGGTCAACATAGGTCAGAAACAACTTGAAGGCACAAAAGAACAAGAAAGAACTGCAGTTTAACCATGAAAACTCATCAGCTAAAGACACATTCAGTAGAAATATCCAATAAAAGAACATCAAAAGCATTGTAGTTTGGAGGTAGAATAATGCCCAGGCAATTTGGAAGGCTAAACTCCTTGAATTTTTACTATCCCATTGACTGTCTCTCTGCTCTTTCTAAGCAATGTTCATTTTTCATTATAAAATTTTGCTTTTATTAATTACAAACATAAGAAAGAACAAAAAAACCCCAAAAAACTAATACATACAGTCTACACAAAATTAAAACACAAATTTAAACAAAAACTAACAAGCCAAACAATACTAACAGTCCACATCAAAAAAGCATACCATAGCATAACTACAAATAATTAAAAAGGATTAGTTTTCCCTTGGTGCATACAGTCTTTTTATTTAAACATGTACACCTAAGTATTAAATTTGTCCTTAAAACAATAACTATTGGTTGCTACTAATCACATGTCATTAATCATTTATCACTTATATTTGATTTATATATTTAATTCCAACAATATAATATTATCCTACATTATCCTATAATAGCAATCCTTCAACAAAATACTAATACTAATAAATATTAATCAAAAATTAATTTGGATCATGGCCTCCATTTCCACAGAGATGGTCTTCTGGCTAGGGATGGTCTGTACCTCACAACTGTCAGCCGGAACATTTTTGCTAACAATCACACAAAACGGATCAGGAGGTCTTTAAACTGAGTTTGATTGGGGAGGGGGGACAGTATTATTCTGGGCAAGGATTCAGTGACTGCTGCAAAAAATAGTCCAAATGATATAGATAGGGCAGACCAAGTAGAAGTAGAGACCAACAAGGGGAGAGAAAGTAACTTTAGTACAGGACTTCTAGGATGGGCACATGGTCTCAAGTGTCTCTATGCTAATGCACAGAGCATGTGAAATAAGCAAGATGAACCCCAAGTCTTAATACAACAAAATAAATATGATTTAATAGGCATCACTGAAACCTGGTGGGATGAATCTCATGACTGGAACATAGGGATAGGGAGGTATAGCCTATTTTGCAGAAATAGATCAAACAAGAAAGGAGGAGGAGTAGCCTTATATGTCAAGGATGTTTTCACCTGTGAAGAGATTGTTACTGCAGTCCAGGCCTACCCAGAGATAGCACTCAATATCGTTTGATATCAAATAGTTCAGCTTTCCTCTGCGACCCCGCTCCACATGTCTGTGAGGCCTCCAGACAAGCACGTAAACAGGCACTGCCAATAATTGCTGGACATTCCATTCTCCACCCAGGCAGGCCAGATACAGCCGGTTCATCACTTCAGGTACCTCTCCGGCAAACACCTCCGTGCATATGCGCAATACTAACAAAGGCTTCCTGCCCTGTGCAGGTAGGCTCACAAAGCTGTACTAAGCACTCGGCATTTGCATACTGGCTACACTATTGTTAATTTGGCTTTAAGTCAATCATGCTAAATTCTGACCTTTCCAAGGCTTTGTCCCGCTCCTAAACCGCATTGTTCTCACTGAGTAAGGTATGGCCTGCAGTCACATTCACCCTATAAAAACCCCTGATTCCGAGACCTTCCTCGGATCGCTCTGAACTTCCAGACTGCCTTGCTGCTGCTTTGCCTGGTGAGCCTTCCCCTCAGTTCCGGTAAATGAGACTGCTCAACCCCAGATCGCTCAGACCGCTCCGTCTCGCTGAGTTTCTTCATTGCACCCCCAACTTTACTCTCAAGGTCCAGGACTACAAGACAGGTGTTGTATCACCCATTTCCCTCTAAAATCCACATTTCAAGTCCATCTCTGATTCTCTAGTTAGCTGTGTGACTGTGGTGTCTTTAATATTTGGCTGTACTTAATAAAACATCATTTTTGCTATTTTAAACCGCCTGACTGCTTGACTGACCTGACCCCGTAGACGCTGGGTTGCAAGATCCTCTCACTACCTCTCACTAGCTTTAGTGAGTGCTCCAGCCAATTTTCCCCAAAGTTGTGTTGTTGTTGTTTGGCAATTTAGGTGTCCCTCCCGGGACCCCAAGAGATCAGGGTAACAAGATCCATGATTTAAATCTGAGAAACCAAGGCCCTTTCCGCACCAGGGTATTAAAATGGTGCAGAACGACCTCCGATGGAGGTTGTCTGCACCATGGAGTGGATTGGGGCGGACTACTTTACCATAGTTCCACACCTCATTCCGCTCCGAAGCAACCAGAACTGGTGGCGCTGCGTGTTTTTTAAAAACCTCTTTTCAGAGGTTTTTAAAAAGCACGGAGCGCACAGCCCCGTGCAGTTCCGTCGCTGCGCTCCAGTGCAGATTTGCAGGTGCGCACTAGTTGGTGAGCTTCTCTGGTTGGTGGAGAGCCTCCGCCAGTCGGAAGCCACCATTTTGGATGCCGAAGCCACCATTTTGGATGCCGGAGGCCTGTGGAGCAGCGAGCTTGCGCTGCTCCAAATGGCGACAGACTTACCTGGCTGCTGGTAAGCTCCGTTTTAGCGTGTTTTCCCCCTCCACGTGCGGAAAGGGCTCAAGTCGAGAGCATCCAGGTAAGAATTAAGGGAGTGAGAAACAATAAGTCTGTGATTGTGGGGGTTTGCTACAGGCCTACAGGCCAGCCTGAGGACTTGGATGAGGCCTTCTTGGAGCAGATGGCCACACATTCAAAAAGGAGAGATTCAGTGTTAATGGGAGATTTCACTTATCCTGATATTTGTTGGCAGTCAAACTCTGGAAAGACTGCTGCAAGGTCCAACAGGTTCCTCACTTGCCTTGCAGACAATTTCATGATCCAGAAGGTGGAAGAGGCACAAGGGGATCAGCTGTTTTAGATCTGATCCTGACCAACAGGGATGACCTTTTTGATGAGGTGGAGGTGGTGGGATCGTTAGGAGGAAGTGACCATGCTCTTTTGGAGTTTGTCATTCAGTGGGAAGGAGAACTCAAATGTAGCCAGAAACACATCCTAAACTTTAAGAAAGCTGATTTCTCTAAATTTAGGGAGTTACTTGCTGAAATCCCATGGTCAAGAATACTAAAAGAGAAAGGAGTTCATGATGAATGGGAGTTTCTTAAAAGTGAGATATTGAAGGCACAGTTGAAAACTGTGCCAATAAGGAAGAAAAATGGCAGCTGTCTAAAGAAAGCAGAATGGTTGACTAAAGAACTCTCAGCTGAGCTAAGTGTTAAAAGAAACATGTACAGGAAATGAAAGAATGGTGAAACCACCAAAGAGGAATTCAAGCAAATAGCCAGGATATGTTGGGAGAAGGTCAGAAAAGCTAAAGCGCAGAATGAACTCAAACTTGCCAGAGACATTAAAAACAATAAAAAGGGCTTTTTTACATATGTCCGCAGGAAAAAGAAAAGCAAGAAGATGATAGGGTTGCTACGTGGAGAAGATGGCCAATTAATAACAGACAGAAGAGAGAAGGCAGAACTACTCAACACCTTCTTTGCCTCAGTTTTCTCCCAAAAGGATAGAAGTACTCAACCTGGGGGATGGGAAGCAGGTGAGGAACGGGGGGGGGGAATGCAGCACAGAATAAATAGAGAAGTAGTACAGAAATATTTGGTTAAACTAGATAAATTCAAGTCCCCAGGACCAGATGAATTACATCCAAGAATATTAAAAGAACTGGCAGAAGTAATTTCTGAATCACTTGCAATAATCTTTCAGAACTCTTGGAGAACAGGAGAAGTCCCGGCAGACTGGAGGAGGGCAAATGCCATCCCCATCTTCAAGAAGGGGAAAAAGAGGACCAAAATAATTATCACCTGGTCAGCTTGATATCAATACCAGGAAAGATCCTAGAGTAGATCATTAAAAAGTTAGTTTGTTGTTACTTAGAAAGCAATGCTGTAATCACTAAAAGTCAACATGAATTTCTCAGAAATAAGTCATGCCAGACTAATCTTATCTCTTTTTATGACAGGGTTCCAAGCTTGATAGATGAAGAGAATGCTGTAGACATAGCATATCTTGACTTCAGTAAGGCCTTTGACAAAGTTCCCCATGACATTCTTGCAAAGAAGCTAGTAAAATGCTGGATGGATTGGGCTGCTGTTAGGTGGATTGGTACTTGGTTGACCAACTGAACCCAAAGGGTGCTCACCAATGGCTGCTTTTCATCCTGGAGAGAAGTGACTATTGGGGTGCCACAGGGTTCTGTCCTGGGCCCAGTGCTATTCAACATCTTCATCAATGACTTGGAAGAAGGAGTAGAGGGCATGCTGATCAAGTTTGCAGATAACACGAATTGGGAGGGATTGCTAATACCACAGAGTACAGGATCAAATTTCAAAATGACCTTGACAAATTGGAGAGCTGGGCCAAAGCTAACAAAATAAATTTCAACAGAGAGAAATGTAAGGCCCTACACTTAGGCAGAAAAAATGGAATGCACAAACATAGGATGGGGGACGCATGGCTAGATAGCAGTGCATGTGAAAGGGATCTACGAGTTTTGGTAGATCACAAGCTGAATGTGAGTCAGCAGTGTGATGAGGCAGCCAAAAAAGCCAATGCAATTCTTGGTTGCATTAATAGGAGTACGGTGTCTAGATCAAGGCAGGTAATGTTACCACTCCATTCTCCATTGGTTAGGCCTCATTTGGAATACTGTGTCCAGTTCTGGGCACCTCAATTCAAGAAGGGTAAATTCAAGAAGAAATACAATTCAAGAAGTACTTCAACAAGCTGGAGTGTGTCTAGAGGAGGGTGACCAAAATGGTGAAGGGTCTGGAAGCCATGCCCTATGAAGAACGGTTTAGGGAGCTGGGTATGTTTAGTCTGCAGAAGAGAAGCTTAAGGGGGGACATGATAGCCATGTTTAAATATATGATGGGATGTCATGTCGAGGAGGGAGAGGGCTTGGTTTCTGCTGCTCCAGAGACTAGGACAAGGAGCGATGGATTCAAGCTACAGGAAAAGAGATTCCACTTGAACCTTAGGAAGAACTTCCTGATGGTCAGAGCTGTCTGGCAGTGGAATATGTTGCCTTGGAGTGTGGTGGCATCTCCTTAAAAACTTTGGAGGTTTTTAAGCAGAGGCTGGATGGCCATCTGTTGGGAATGCTTTGATGGGTGTTCCTGCATAGCAGGGAGTTGGACTCGATGGTCCCTGGGGTCTCTTCCAACTCTATGTTTCTATGATTCTGTGATTCTATAAGCATCAATAATTAGTAATGATCACCATCCAAATAGAATACATCTTTAAATTCTAATTTCCACACTTCTCATATAGTAACCTACATTTAAAATTTTAACGTTAAAAAAGCTATTATCATCAGATCACTTTCATTATTCTTTAAAAAAATGATCAACCATTTTCATTCAGACACAAATTCATCTTGAACTCTCCCTTTTAACTTGATTGTTAGATTGTTCTTTCAACCATACCCATCAATCTGTTTAACTACTTGTCCGTTGTTGGTAAGTTATTTTTTTTAATACTTTGCGTATACCATTCTTCTTGCTAATAGCATGTATTGGTCCCATTTCTGTTGTTTTTTCCCCACAATTATATCTTCTTCTCAAATTCCTAATAAATATAATTTGGGTCTTCTAGGTATTTGAAACTTCACTGTCTTTTGTATCATATTTTGAATCTTCATCCAGAACTGTTTAGCCTTATCACACATTCACCATATGTACCAGAAAGACCCAACATAGTTGTGGCAGTTCCAACGTTTATTTCCAATCTCTTTGTACATCTTTGCTAACTTCTCTGGCTTAAGATACCAACAATACATTATCTTGTAATAATTTTCTTTTAAGTCATAACAGAATGTATTTTTAATATCTTTTGTCCATAGCTTTTCCCAATGATCCATAAGTATATTATGTCCAAAATTCTTTGCTCCAATTAATCATATATTATTTTACTTGTTCTTCTTCCATCTCATATTTCAAGAAAAAAATCATACATTGTAGCAATCAAATGATCATCATCTGAGCATAACAGTATTTCCAAATCAGATTTAATCTCTTCAAATTGTTTACTTTTCTTATCCTCTTTACATTTTATATATAATTAAGCAATTTTAATTTTTGTTCCCTTCTCTGGTTGCCAGATTCAGTTGCCAGGTCACAACTAGCCAAGGTCCTGCGTTTATGGGGTCAAAACCTGAGACTTAGAGGAGATCCCTTATGATGTTTCAGGAGTGGCTCTGGTAAAGGTACAAGGGCAATATTACAAGGGGCAGCTCCTGGTGATGCCCTTAAACTGGATACTTTAAGCATCCACTGGAGTTGCACAGAGTATGCCATTCAAATAAAAAACACCAGGTCCAAAACAAAAGGGAAATTTGTGTGTGTGTGTGTATACACACTTTCAAAGGCAGTGCTCTCACCCTGAGATTCACCCTGAGGGCAGGAGAAGATGAGACCTGCCCTCAAATCTGTGAATGCTGTTTATAATAGAGTGCTGGGTTTAAAAAACAATGAAAAAGGAAATGCTGCTCTGCATGAAATGTCTTCTAAATAAAAAATCATTTAGGGACATATTTTAGAAAGCATCCTACTTCTTTCCAGTGTAGTATGTATGTAATATGAGTTTATGCATATTTGTATTTATGTTGTGAAGTGTTAGAGGTTTTGACTAATACATGACATCTATGGGTCAGGTAAAGAAAAGCCTGTTTTGGTCTGTTTTGCCATGGCAACACTTTTCCCAGAATAAGCTTTCTCCCCCATCAAATATATTCAGCTCATTACAGCACATACACTCGGAACCAATCTTGGCAGCACTGATCTGGCAAGTTAAATCTCAGCCCTGAGTTTGCTTCATCATGGCAGTCACTGGGATCTTTGCCCTTGTTGTTGCTGTGGCATCTCCTCTTTGCCAAAATGCTTGGCTTCAGCAAAGTGCAGGCTAGAACTATATTCCATCCAGGACACATACAGCAGCATTCTTAATGGCAAGCAGGAAGTAGCTTTGTCTAACTGCTGGGTGAGTGAGATATATACACACATTAAGCCATATTCCAGGATGCCAGACTTTGTAGACCAATGCAGTATATAAAAACAGAAGTGTGACAGTTCCAGACTCTCTGGATGCTACAAAGTCATCTTTCCATCTTGTCTTATTTGGTGCATGAGACCTGTTGAAGTAAAGACATTCTGCACATGATGACCTGAAACTTGTCAATCAGATATCAATGTTCTGGTATCACTAATCTGTCTGTCTTATTTGTGGACCCAAGGGCAAGTTCAGCTCCATTCACAATAGAATAAGCATGGACACATAGCTAGAGAAAATAAAGCCACAACTTTATTGGTTACAGCTGCACATATGGTTGATATCATCATGGTATCAGGCATCAACACATCAACATCATCACCCCCATGGTGCCCACTGTTATGCTTCACCCCAAATTGCAACTCACCTTCTGGTAAACAGAAAAAGCACATTTCCTTTTACTATCAGAGCTCTGGCCAGGCCTGGGGCTACATAGCTACTAGTAAATGTATTCAGGGGATTATGTTTTGGCAGAAATCAAATTTTGTTCCCTTTCTCACAAAGGACTATGGGCTGAATCTAGACTAAGTCATTTGAGGCTTGATTCCAAGGATGTAAATATTTAACTTTGTTCTTGATGAAGCCAAACAATTTTTTCTCACGGTGTGAGAAGGGCAATATTTCCTCACTGATGAGAAAATTAATATTTCTACAAAATTATTGGCCATTATTTGCCCATCCCATAGTGTTTCAAGAAATTTTTTATGTGCAGAGATATATCTGGGACTGTATGGAAAGTTTTGTATATTTGTGTGTGTGTGCGTGCATGTGTGAGTAAAATACACTGTTTTGAAAGCCACCTAATTTTGTTCAACAACAATATTGCATCAAAAAGTAGTTGGTTTTTTGTGTATGAAAGATCACTGGGGGTTCTTTTTTGGAAGGAAGAGATTACTGAGTTCTGTACAAACCTGGCACACACACAAAAATGTTTGGGCTTGTGTGTATATGTGTGTGTGTTAGATTACTTTGTGTGTGTGTTGTTTTTGGATAGCAACATGTTTTGTTTAAGGTTTTATTTGTGCTAAATTGAACAAAAAACAGCTGTCTTGCACGCAAAACCCAGGATAGCTACCTGAAACAGTGTTTTTATGAATATTTGGTTTTTGCACAAAATATGGGGTTTTTTGCAAATAAACTATGACTTTTTTGCAAAGAAACCACATGTAATTCTGTGCAGAGTAATTTCTTCAGACATTTCAGGATATAGCAATCTTATCCCACTCAAAAACCCTGTCCTGGGGTCTACAATTTTGATATTAAAAGATGATGTGCCTGAAAGGTCACCCAGATGGGCATGTAGGCAGCAACAGTCGAACGATCAAAAACCAGGTCAGGCCAGTAAAATCTCCCACGATGTAGCCCCAGGAGACCTCAAGCTGTGCAAACCCACAGTAAACAAAGGGTCCTCAGCCCCTGAGAAGCTGACTTGAGGGGATTAGCATGTTTGCCCCAAGTTGAGCACCGATAGCAATAAAATCCTATCAGGCAAGGACCATTTACATAAAGTCACACCACCACCCAATGCAACCAAAGATCCTGAGACTTTGGCAACACCTTGTAATCTCATCAAGCAAAGGAAGTTGCCATTGTGGAACTTCTTTCTCATTGGAACACCCATTGTTCTCCCCAGGAAAGGATTAGCCCTCCAGGTACTTTTCCCTCTAGAAACAGTCCCAGTTTTTGAGCGGTTCTTTGGATCCCTCCTTGTCATCCCAGCAGACCGTTTCTCCGTCGGTTGATTAATCCCCTCAGCCCTCTCTGTGCTGAGCTCCACTTCTTCATTGTTTTTCCCAAACTGAGGTCTTCAGGAAAAAATGCAGTATTACCCCAGCTACAACCCCTTCAATATTTCCCCTATCCAGTTTCCTCTCTTTTATTTCTTAATAGGTCTTGAGTGAGTGTGTGAGTGAGTGCATTGATGCATGATATTCCCTTCAGTAAAATCATTTATTTGACATCTTTGTCTGATTTTTGGCTTGGTCTGACCCTGTAAAAACTGGGTAAAAATACCCCGCTAGGTTACCCTGCTTCTCGCATTGCTATTGCTCGTGCTCTGGCTAGTCAAGTGGAGCACATTGAGGTGTCCCCCAAGGGACTCCACAAATCAGGTTAACAGCAATATTAAGGAAAATAAAACTACACAACTCCTTGCGAGTATGTTAGCCTTCCCAACCAGGTTTTGTGAACTCCATGTGTCAGGAAGCCCATTTTTCAGCCAGGAAACAAATAATGGTTCTTTCCATCACTAAACCCAGTTCAGTGGGGTTATCATTAACATAAGTCCAATTGTTCTAACACAACAGAAGATAAACGACTTGGGTCAGGTTCCCTCTGGGCAGCTCTGCCTGGGAATATTCTGTTATCACTCTCAAATCTGTCATTTGAAGGCATGACCTGCTGTGGTTGGGATAAGGGATGGTGGGTCTATTTGGCCCCATGGGCTACAGCACCTGTACAGATTTTTACAGTGGTGGCTACTGGCTTCTATTTCAGTAGGACAGTGACTCCATATTGGATCTTAGTTTAAACTTTACTATGCAAAATGCTGAATTCAGAAACTTGGATGGCTTTTTTAAAAAAGTTTAAGCTGAAACTCAGTGCAGATTCAGCACCGTACTAACATGGTAGGCTCTTAGTTTCCACTAGGTTTTATATTCTGAATTAACTATCCACTTATTTGTAACTATACAGAGATGGAGGTATTTATGTATTTGTTTAAGCCAGCACATCTTGTAAGCCCAAGACCTCAAAGGAATGATAATGATGCAGATTCAAAATAAACAGATGCATACTAAGAATAAATAGAATCCTCTTGACCATACGTTTTTGTGAGTGGAAAAGCATAACGTAGGGAAGATCATATTGCACATGGAAAGGGAGAGGGACAAAACATGCAGCAGCCATGCTGATGCTTGGATTAATGTCCTAGTGGTACAGGGCAATGAACATTCCTTTGCCAACTTCTTGGCATGTTCACATGACTGGATCCCCTATTGGAAGGAAGGTGGGATAGAAATTAAATAAATAAATAAAAGGAGAGAATTTAACTTAATAAGAGCTAATACAGGCAGTTATCTCTGTCTGTCTGGCAGCAGTATATCAGCTACAGTACAGGACAGTCTGGGAAGAATGCCAGATGCTCTGGAATGGAAACAAAAGATAAGAAACACACTTGTATTCTAGAACTGAAGGCATCTGTAGATTCTGGAGGAGAAATAACTCATGCCAATACATTAGATGAGTAGTGACTTCTACTGCATTGCAGATGGAGTTATGGAAAGTTGCGTATTTTTATTGGATAAGAGATGGTATACTAGATATCTCTAGAGTAGAACTCAGTTGTGCACTAGTGAGTTTTCACTGGTCAACTGATAAGATGAGTCAGCACAAGGAGAGGATAAAATTAAATCCAGATAGCGTTATGACCAGACTGCTTTCAGCATGCCTCCAGCTTGGAAGGCCATTGTCTATGACAACCTTCCTGATAAACAAAATACTGATAATGGTCCTGATATGCTGCCCTAAAATGCTGATTTATTCTGGTAATGGCAAGGTTATACTAAGATTAGATACACTTAAGTAATAATGAATGCTTTTAAGAATTAATTCATAGGCATTTTCTGTCTGTTGTCAGTTAATGGATGCCAAGATATTCAGCAGGCAAATGGATACAACTTAGCAGTCCAATAATGCTTGCCTGGTCGGGATGAGGTTGAAGCAAAGTTAACTGTCAGTACAAAGGTCTAGAATCCAGAAGGCAGCACATACTTTGTGGCCCACACAAAGGCAAGGACCAGCAAATATTCAAGTTGTTTCTGGAGTCAGGCCACTACCCTCTGCCTTCCTTAAGAAGGCTGGAGCCATGTGGTTCTGATCCCAGCCTGATTAACTCCTGGTGTGCTTGTGTCTGCTTATCCTCCTTTGACGCTATTGTTCACCTTGAGAAACTGACTCCTGGCCCATGACAATCAACAAGGAGATTAACCTTTGAATGCTTATGTCTCAAAGAAGTCTGCTGGAGTTGTAAATTCTTCTAAGACATGAAAATGTATTCTGTCATGTGTGATTGGCTGAATTAGATTGTTAAGAAGATAATGAATATGATATAATCAACAGGCTTGAGTATATTAAGGAAATGTCTGTGTAATGCCTTAGCAGACACTGACAGACACCATGAAAATATGGAAGACCATAGTGATGATAATGATGTTTATGATGGATAAAAGACTGAGTTAAATGGTTTAGAAGGATGATGTTCTTACATGTGTTAATGATTACTACATCTATTAAAGAGATACAGAAAGACCAAGGTTTGATGTTTGTGAAAGTCTGTATGAAAGTGTAACATTTTGATGTTCATATGATGCCATATAATGTTGTCTTGCATGCCATGTAATGTAATATAAGAAACTTAAGAACTCAGACATTACCATGTCTCTGTTTCTCCCTAAGGGGAATGTATATGTATACTTGTGAATGTTTACGATAAATAACCTAAAAAGAGTACCAAAACAGCCTACTCATTTTCCATATAAATATGGTGGAATTCTAAAGTTGTAGTTCAAAATGCTTAAATGGAGTGTTGGTGTTAACTTGGCCTGTTCGTTTTAACCACCATGAAAGGCTGGGAACTCTTTTGGCCTAAAGTTGATCACGGTGGCCCCAGATAGGATCCAGAATCAGCTGGCAAGTGGCAAGGAACTCTCAATTTTCAGTCTAACAATTAGGGATAGAAAACTGTGCCCGTTTCATCAGTTTCATGTCAAAATCATACCAAGCCACCAATAAAGGTTCTGGTCTATTTCAATTCCAGATATTTCTACGTGTAGTTAACACTTTCCACTTTCCTCCTGCACCTGCTCCTCAGTCAGCACTGTGGGTGAAAAGATAAATTAAGATCTTTGTGTTCTCCATGCTTTAACAAGACAGGCATCACTCTCACCCCCCAAAACAGCTCAGAATGTGTGGTTTTGGAGAATGCCCAGTTCTTCTCAACTGCCTATAGATTACATAGCATACTGTATCAAACATAATTCACAAATAATGTAATAACATAGTATACTTCCAGATCAGCCTCCCACCCATACTAGACTTCACTCATCAGAACAAGAATACATGAAGGAACTACAATTCGGACTTCCTGTTTTTGCAGTGCTCCAGTTGAAAAGTAAAGTTAAGCAACTTTTGCCTGTGAATGAATGTAGGCTTAACTTCACAGCTGAACAGTGTCATCCTTTAGGATAAGTAATGCCTTGCAGTACTCCATTCTATTAAGTTTACTTGAAGTTATGTTCATCTAAAATGAGTTTTTGAGTTTGAGCTTTTGATGGAGTAGTCATTTGAAAAAATTATAAATCTCTGTAGTGCTTCGGATATAGGATTTTCTCCTTCTTGATGATGATCTTTTTTTGCATAGGGCTGAACCCCAGCATGTTCTGCTGGAATCCAATTATTTTAGAGTGGAAACCAGCAACCAGAAATACCTGGCTGAAGAGCTCTTTTCTATTTCTTCAGATGTTTATGCGTTCCTTCCTTTCTTTCATGCATGATAAATGTATGAGTGTATAAAGAGGTAGGCACTTCCTCCCCAAAATCAACAGCACAAACAATAGTTTCCATTCCACAGAATATTGTGCTTCATTTATTCTTGTTCAGTGTGCAATGTTCTGTAGACTTATTTCACAAAACTGTCAAGTTTGCTCTTGAATTCTGGAGGAATACTGGGTTGGTTCTCTATTATGGATGATAGATACTGAGGTGCACCCCCAAAAAAATCCCTTTGAGAAATTTTGCTAACTTACCAGAGTTACTTAGGACTCTCCTGGATTTGGGGCTGATTATAAATGGGAAAATACTGCAGTAGTAAAGGTGGTTAAATGTTACGTTTGTGTGCACGATAATCCTGACCCAAACCAACTGGCCCAGCTGCTTATGCTACACATTTATAAGCATGTGCTTTAAACTATGTGACTAATGTAGTGAATGGATAGAGAAACTTTAGAATTTATCATGCTGGCTGGGACTGATAGCATAGCAGCAACATGTCACAAGCTCTCCATCTATGGCTCTCAATAGCTGTGGATAGACAAAACATGCAACCTATTAGCCTCAACCCCAACATGTTAAATATTGGGATAATTTAATAGTACTAAAGACATTTACAATATGCTATACAAATTCCAAGTCTTGTTGCTATTTACAGGCAGTTCAAAGTATCTTTTGCAAAAATGAATTGTGTTTCTGCTCCATTAGAATATAGGTACACAATAATAATTAAAAAACAAACGAACAGAAACATCTCCTAAAGAATTGTCACAAAATTGCTATCTATCAAATCTCCCCCCCCCGCTTTTCCCCCCTCATTTTGGGTGACTAATTTGAAATAGCTTGAATAAAGCTCTTATACAGTATGGGACAATGAAAGAATGTTAAGCATTAGCATCCCACACCTTCACTTTCATGCAATTCCATTTTCTATTTCATTAACTCTGGCTTTATATTTTGGTTCACAGGTAGATTTCAGACCAAGTGATATTCTCTCCATTACATGTGAGGATAGAAATATGTTGCTGAATGCATTATCTTTTCATAACTTCACTTTCCAACTAAGATTGAGGAAAACAAGTACCCGTGAAAGGCAGCCCTGCCCATTGATATGTGTACCATTTTAGACTGAGTGTTCTGCATTAAGAGTTCTCTGATATAACTACATTCCTGTTTAGTGAGGAAAGTGAGATGGGACAATAGGCTGAATGGTGCTTGCTGATCAGCTGGGAAGGCCATGGCCTCATTTTTCACTTTAACCAACTCTCTTCAGACATTACCATTAGTCAGAGAGAGGCAGCTATCTCAAGTGACAGACAGTGAGCAGTTCTCTCTCTCTCTCTCTGCCTCCCCCACTGTATGTGTGCCATCAAGTTGCTTGCCCACTTGTGGTGACCCCATGAATTTCATAGACAAGGAATATTAAGAAGTGGTTTTGCCGGTTCCTTCCTTCTAAATGTCCCTCTCTAAATTGCAAATCCCAGGATTCCATAGGATGTTGAAAGTGGAACAATCGTACTATAAAAGTGTAGTGCGGAAAATGGCCTATACCTCACATGGGATGACCTGTCTCCTTTCAGCTTTTGTAATCAAAATTAAAAATCAAAATTAAAAGGCAGAGGGTTGAAATGCCATACTGTCTTTTACCTCTGGCAGCAAAATGTCTTAGATTAGTCCTGCTATTTTTAACCCCCTCCTTATATCTGCACTGTTCCTCAAAGACTTTTTTTTTTGGGGGGGGTGGATAACAAAGGACACTTTCAGATTAGGTAAATGTGTTGAGAAGTAGTGGCTTTTATTGCTGTAGTTCTTGAACTTTCCTTAAATATCCCAGTGATGTTTCTGTTGTCCCAGACTATTTTTGGGTGATCCCCAGCATCAGCTCTTACATTTTATTCCCACCCTCAAGTGGGTTTCTTTTTAATTTTGAAGCATATTGGGACAATGTGTTCTCTTGTCTTCTGTTTCTCCTTTAACACTGTTTTTGAGTTATAGTGCTAGAGTACATCAGTAAAATGATACTTATGCACTATAAATCTTTTTTTTAAGGGAGATACTTTGCCCACCACTTCAGCAAACCACGCCCCATTTTTAAAAATCTTGAAGAGCTGTAGTGCAAATCTAATAAATGGATACGGAGAGACCCCCAAAAGAGTGGAACAAGTGGCGGCGGAGATGACAACAACCGGTAAAACCCAAGGAGATACATTTTGAGAACTAATGCATCTTTAAATCAATTTGGAAGAACCCCAAATAAATGCTACACTTTTTTTTACCTTCCTCTTTCAAACAGTTTACAACTGAGATCATGCTTGATTCCCTCCTAATATGGTCTCATCACTTCTTTCTTTTTGTCCTGTTTGGGACTTAGGAGCCCTGTAAGGAAATAAATGCCCCCCCCCAAAAAAAAAGCCTTTAAAGAGGATGTACACTTTGGAGAATTATAAACTCCATGTGGTGGTGCCCAGTCCTTGCCACATTGTTGCCTTACATAAACCATCATGGAAAAAGTCAAGGCTGGAAAGTTAGCTCCCCATACATAAAAGAGGTTCTAAAGTAGGTCTGAAGAACCTTAGACTGATCAGTCTGCTTAATGTTGTCCCTAAAATGTACTCAAATTATTAATTAGATAAATTTGATTCTTAGGCTTCAGAAAAATTAATTATAGTGAAGGAGTAATCAGAATTCATAGAGAGTGAATCTACACTGGCTCAATGTTTTATTCTTCAACGGTTCATTCAAGAATACTTTCCAGATGGTTCATTAGTGCTTTTTGTCACTTTTCTGAACCTTAGTTTGCTCTTTGGCCCTTTTCACACGTGGAGGGAGAAACAGGGGAAAATGTGCTGAAACAGAGCTTACCGGCAGCCAGGTAAGTCCATCGTCACATGGAGCAGCGCGAGTTTGCAGTTCCACACTCCTGCGGCGTCCAAAATGGCAGCTTACGGCTGGCGGAGGCTCTCCACCAACTGGAGAAGCTCGCCAGCCAGAAGCCTGCCCCTGGAAGATCTGCAGGCATGCACTTGCGCGTGCCTGCAAATCTACACCGGGGCACTGCAATGAAGCTGCACGAGGCTGCACATTCTGTACTTTTTAAAAACCTCTTAAAATAGGTTTTTAAGAAACATGCGGTGCCACCACTTCCAGTCGCTTTGGAGCAGATTGAGGTGTGGAACTATGCTAAAGTAGTCCGCCCCACTCCACTCCACAGTGTAGACGACCTCCATTAGAGGTCGCTCTGCACTGTTTTATTACCCCAGTGTGGAAAGGGCCTTTGACTCAATAGACAGGTTATTTGTGGGAAAAATTAGGTGCTTCTAACAGCAACAGAAGTCTTATGCATTTAATACAAATGCTCCATTCCAATACTTTCCTTATAGTAAGACTTGGAGCACATGAACTGCTATAAGAAAACCTGTCAACCAACAGAGGAATACAACAGGAATGTCTCTTGACCCCTTTCTCTTTCATTTTGGCATAAATGGCACTTTACCAGAAGTATATAGGTTGGAATGCTTTCTAGTTTCTATGTGAGACATAAATCTTAACAGTTCTTTTATATGCTGATTACATAGCTGTGATTTCTACAGCACAAATTGGGATGAGGAGACTATTGAATAAATTGTGAGAGTTTTGTACATTTGATTATTAGTCATGCTAACAGAAACAACTTCTACCAAAAACTAAGGATTTTTTTTCTCTATGTGCTCTCAGTAAAACTGTTTGTTGTCCTTTGTGGCTTTTTGTATTTATATTTTATTGTGGAAGGAGGATTTGTGTGCCTTTTATATTAGATAGGAAATATTTATTGCAAATTTTCTTTAGTTTCCCCAGGAATGTCTTCTGCTTGATGAATATAAAAGCTATGTTATTCTAATTTGTGTTGTTAATATATATTCTGTATTTCCTATTTCAGTGTACTAAATTGTGATGATCTACGCCTATAAGCAATAAAGTTACAGAAGATGCAGGATTCACTGCATCTCTATGTTGTGATGCAGTGATGCAGCAATCAGATACCAGCTCTAGGAAATTTCTGTCTTGACTAAGGAAAGGCCTCATACAATCATGATAATATACAACAACAGTTGAATTGGTTGGAAACATAACACTTTAAAAAATGCTTACAAGATTTTCTTGTGCAGCTGTAAGTTATATTACATTTGTATACCATAAAGGTACAATCATATTGTGTTATGTGACTTCCTGAAACACTAATTGATGTCCCTGTAAGGCCCATATAAAATCATGTTTGAAAACATGGCTTGAAGAACAGCTTTTTGTTATATCTGTTTCCTTTCTACAGGTCAATTGAAGAGTAACTGTATATTGTCATAAGCATAATTTTTGTTTGTTTGTGGACTCATGTATTAGGAAGTAAAATGATTCCCAATCATCTACATGCATTATTTTTCACCTTTCACAGTTATAATCATTAGTCAAGTCTTCCAAAATATTAGATAAACAGCTCCTTTGTTATTAAATTCTCAGAACAGGAAAAGGTATAGTTTGAATCACACAGCAGGTTCTTTTTCATTCATTGAGTTCAGACATTTTGTAGTAGACTAGTCTGCCAAATCGTTATTAAAACCAAAGTCAGTTGCAGTGGTTTAGGAAAATGCTATAATTGCTTCATCAGTCTATGTTTAAGTGTCAACATCGTTTAGAAAAGCATATATCCAATACTAGCAATTTGGTATGAGAAAACAATTTTCTTATGTTCAATCTAATAATTTCTACTGCACTTCATAGGAGACAGAGAATCTGGTGTAAAATAGTAATTGTGCAGTTGGGGACACAATTTTTGCCACATACCTTTTTTTTTCCATATTCTATACAAGTAAACCTATAGCAAATTGTCCTAACATCTCTAAGATTTTGTTTGGATTAAAAAGTACACCCTGTTTTCAACAGTACTAGTCATGTGTCTCTGAGTAATCCATAGAGAGGAATACAAAGACAATAGTCTCCCTGTTTTGAGACATCCTGCTTCTGGTTCTGTATAGCCATCTGGTTATTTCAAATCTTTTCTCTGCAACTTTTGCTGCCTTTGTCAGGAAATGTGCATGATGAAACGTAGGAAGATCTGGCTAAATGTCATGTAGACAGAGGACAGAAGTCAGCTAGTGGCTGCTGCTGAAATTCTACCCTGAGAAACTGTCAAAGGCCCATCTAGTATATTCTCAAAGCAATTTATGCCT
Source organism: Ctenosaura bakeri (assembly GCA_948474755.1). Lineage (NCBI taxonomy): Eukaryota > Metazoa > Chordata > Lepidosauria > Squamata > Iguanidae > Ctenosaura > Ctenosaura bakeri. The sequence continues at coordinate 24,616 of CAOLHI010003700.1, read as the reverse complement.
ATCAAGATATAGCATGTTTTAAACTGACACCACAGTTTATTGCTTTGTACTAATAGCAATAATAGAAGATGCACACAATTAACTGCTTTGACTGGAAGGCAGCAATTATCTTAAAATGATGAAACAGAGATGTTCCGTTCTGCTTTTCCATCACACTAAGCATAATATATGAAGTTCCCAATCCAGAAAGTCTTACTTCTTCCTCCATAGGAGTAACACGCAAGTCAGTAGACCTTTAATAACTCATAAAAAGGACCTGCAGTGGCTGTAACATAGAGGTTATGTGTAGGGACAAAGCAAAATGAAGGATCATCTGAGAGATCTTCTCATTACCCCCCCCCGGATGGTGCTACAAAGGGTCAAAAGCAGGATGGAATCAATGACTGAGTGGTATATTGTCTGCTTAACTTAAAAGTAAGGGCACAGGCTCATGACTGCTCCAACTTATTCCCACTGGCCAGTATTCACAAAAAGTGAATTATCCAAATCAAGTCATAGCTCCCTGTTCACAGCTTTAGATAGCCAACAATGAGAGGTGTACAGTTGAGAGAGCAACTGCATTAGCTTATCTCACCTGTCATAATGTCTACTCCACCCATTACTATAATTAAAAAGTAAATTATAATTAATCAGTCAGATATAATCAACAGGTAAGTTAGCCAAGTAATGATATGCCTCACTCTTCTTGTCAAAACAGTATACATGCAATGAAATGCACCGCAAAGCAATGCAGGGCACATAGAACTTCTCCTTTCCTTACCCCTCCTTCTTATCAATTATTAATATAGTGTCATAATGTACTTTGATCAAACAGTAAAAGAGTCAGACAGCCCTATCAAAGGCGTACAATCTATTTTGTTTAAAGCAACATGGGAAACAAGGAATAATGCAGTTATAAAATCAGTACAATGCAATTGTAAAACAAGTTATACAAATATAAAAATTAATGTCATACAATACTTAAAGCAAACTAACAAATACATATAATAAGAATACTCAAGACTGTGAACTTAAGTAAATTAGAACTTAAGAAAATTAGTAAATCCAATTTCCAAAAGCCGTGGAAATCAATAAAGATTTTTTTTTTCCTTGAGAATTCTAAAACAATAGGGGAAGAAGCAGTCTCCAAACATTCAGGGAGACAATATTAACAATATGGGTTAGAGAGAGCAGACTAAAGCCAAGCCAAAAGAGAGCAAACTTACGGTTGGGTAAGAAACCAAGAATGTATGGAATGAAGACCCTGAGCAGGCTGATAAAGGGAAATAGAGGCTGGGAAATAAAATGTGCTACCTCATGTTACACTTTAAAAATTAAAATAAGAGTATATTGGAACCTAAAAGAAATAGGCACTCAGTGAAGAGATATCAAAAGTTAAGTAACATGATTATAATGACAGGTCAAAAAGATTACCTTAGCAGCAAAGAGAAACCAGGGGACTAAGATAAGATAATAGAAGACTAGTTAAAAGAAGATTACAATAGTCAAGATAAGAAATGACCAAGGCATGAGTTAAAGTATTTGAAAAGAGGAAGCAGTTAGAAGAGGTTTGATTCTGGTAACATTATGAAGAAAAAAAACTGTCATGACTTAGCCTCAATTTGAGGAACAAAAGACAAAGAAGGGTCAAAAATAAAACCAAGACTATGTGCTTCTTTCACAGAATGAATAGGAAAGTTATTAACAGTGATAGGGAATATATGTGGAGGAAAAGATTTTAAAAGAAAATTAATATGGCAAAGGCTTAAGACTACTTAAGATAATGATGAAGAATCCACATAGAAATGGCTGGAAAATATGCTGTAATATGATGTTTAACATCAGAGGAAAGTCATCATAAGTGCTATCTCCATAGAGTACATAGGTTGACATTCAGGTTGAAAAGGATCTATTGCACAGATAAAAAAAAAAAAGTTGAGGCAACATACATAAACAACATGCTTCAAGGGTTTGTGGGGGGGGGAAGCAACAGTGATACAAGTAGATAATTAGTTAGAGAAGATGGATCAAGTGAAGGCTTGTAAACTCAAGAAAGAGAACAGGTAGATCAATCTGAAGAAACCTGTTTGGCTAGCTCCTCTAAAAAGATTTGGAGAATAGAAGTGAAAGTAGTAGAAGAAACAGGCATTTAATAATTTGGTAATAAAGGAAGTTTATGAAGAGCAAGATTAGAATGGGTATTTTCAATTTTAGTATTAAAAAAGGAGCACAATGATCAACAGAGTGAAGGAGTAAAAAGTGACGACAGCCTTTAAAAATAAATTAAAAGTAAGGGAAAAAGAGACTGAGGATGATGCCCGTTAGTCTGGATCGATCTTAGAATCATAGAGCTGGAAGAGATGAGGAGGACCATCAAGTCCAACCTCCTGCCATTCAGGAACACATCTTCAAGTCTTTCCTGACAGATGGCTATCCAGCCTCTATTTCCATTATCCATATGATATCCTTTCAAATATTTAAACATGGCTATCATGTCACCTCTTAATCTTCTCATTTCCAGGATAAACATACCTAGTTCCCTAAGCTGCTCTTCAGAGAGCATGGTTTCATACCTTTTACCATTTTTGGTTGCCCTCCTCTGGACACACTCCACCTTGTCAATATCTTCTTGAATTGTGATGTCCAGAACTTGACCCAGTATTCCAAGTGAGGTCTGACCAAAGCAGAACAGAGTGTTGCTATTACTTCCCTCAACCTAGACACTATACTCGTACTGAGGCAGCCTAGAATTGCATTGACCTTCTTAGCTGCTGCATCACCTGTTAACTCATGTTCAGATTGTGGTCTACTAAGATTCCCTAAATCCCTTTCGTATGTACTGTGGAATGATGTATACTATCTCTGTTCAGCCAAAGAAATAGCATAAGAAAAAGAAGAATGATTGAATTTGTAATTAAGGTAGTCTGCCCACTCCCTTGCCATTTTCCATAAGTGCTCTGCTATGTGAGCACAAAAATGCAAATGCCATAGAAACAGAGTAAGTAATCATACATGTTTAAAAAGTTACAAAACTATCAAGAGTTTATGACAAAGTTGAGTTTAGTAAATAAACAGTTGGATCTAAACAATTTGCAAAAGTAAGGGAAGAAAGAGGAGAACCCAATTCTTGTGAATAGGCCTCAATATCAACCGGATGAAGGTTGGAAGGAATGAACAACAGAACACTGAGGAGGCAGATTATGAGAAAGTGTGAAAGAAAGAAACAAGAGGATCATCAGACATAGAAAACCCAGCCTCATGGAAACTTGTGAGAAAGGAGACTGCTCAAAAGAAAAGAGCAGTTGAAGTAGCAGTATCATGGGAAGGCAGTCAGGTTTCAGTAAGAACATGAAGGTGAAAAGATGTAGAAAGAATTATTAATAACAGCATCTTTAGAAGTAATTGAGAGACATTTTATAAGGAACAGGGAAAATGAAGCTGATAAGAAGGATGACAGTGAATAGGCATTAAGTTGGGAAAAGGAAAAGAAACTGGAGCCGTAATGTAGAAAAAAAAAAACCCTGAGAAAATAGAATGAGAGGTTAATTTTAAAAATGTAAACAGAAATGAAAAAAAAAAGTTATGAAAAGAAAACTATGGCAGCCTGATATAGCTTTCAGTGAAAACTTGGTTTGTCAATTGACTGATAAACAGCACTTATGGGAGAGCTTTTTTCTCCCTTGCCGAAAACACTGGAACAGCTCAGGTCTGATTTCATTTCCATACTTCCTCATGATGACACAACTGGATATGGGGTGGCACTGCCTGGACCTGTGACTGAAAAGAGACTTGGAGCCAATCTGAATTTCCACAGGAGAGGCAAACCCCTCCAAAGGCAATGATAGCACCAGCTGGAAAGAAAAACTTGCCTTGCAGACACTGAATAACCTGAACAACCTTGCACATACTGCAGGCCTCATGCTATGTTTCCTACTTTAGTCCCAACAGATGACTAGCTAAGCACATAGTACTGCAAGAGTGCAGGTAGCCATCCTGAGTGGGAAAAGGAGGGGAGTAGACTCCTCTCATAAAGATGGCATTCCCACTCTCCTGCTATCTGAGCATCATTGGTTGAAGCCGACATGTACCCATCCTTGTCAGGGCTGGGGAAGGAACAAATGCACCCCCAGGCATAGCTTTTCCAAACTGGAAGATGTTCCACATGGCATAATTAGTTAATTTCCCTGGTTGCAACCTATGCAATCCTAGAGTTTTCAGTTTGGTGAGGCGCTAGAGCTCTGGCTGAGAATTCCAAACATCCTTCCTTAAAGTGCACATCCAAGGATTCTGTGTTGCCGCAACAGTTAAAGTGGAATCAGAGTGCTAAAACTGTGTAGTATGAAAGGGTTCGGAGTGGTGAAAGGAGATTTTGCAAAACTGGATATAGATTAATCCAGACCTCATTCCGGCATACTCACTTCAAACATTATGTTATGTGCTTAATAGGGGAAAGGATTATCTGGCCTCTCCTTTGACAAATGAAAAGGACTACTAGCTTAGTAAAAATTTGTACAGGATACCATGAGATTCCAAGCAGCAAGGAGCATTTATTTCTGTGACTTCAGACAGAGGGCAGTTGCATGCATGTTGTGTGTATGTAAAATCTGTTCTCAAAACAACTGTAACAAAGGCAGGGCCATTTAGAATAGTGTGCATGTGTGTTTTAACAATTTAGTATGCATCTACTTTGCATTGGTTGTGCTTCATCTCATAAGACATTCCACAACCCTATACCTCTGTATCTATTAAACAATATTTGAGATTTCTATGAGTGTACCATTTAATTTGATAAAGAATTGTCTCAAAGGAGAAGATGAAGTGAATGGGAAATCACTAACAAGCTGTTCCAGCTATAAAAGATCCTAACACAACATAAAGATATTGTTGCAAATTTAAGCAGAGTTTCTGCAGTCCAGAAAAATGCTGTATGAGGCACAAAGTCACATACTCTATTCAGGCAGTTCTCTGTATCTCTCATTTTATTTACACATTGCAATATGTGGCATAGTTGTGAGTGAATGTTTGTGATGAACCTAATCAACTCTTATTTCAAGAACAACATGACATCTGAAGATTTTTAACAGACTCGTTTTTCTCACATCTCTGACACTGTCATTATTTGATTTCTATCCCCAAACACCAATTTTAATCAGAATTTTGATGAAGCAAGTTTATTGTTTGTGATCATGATCATTTGTCTCTTCCTGTCATAAATCAATCTGCAACAATGTTCCTAAGATGAGACAGTGGAACGAAGGCTGGAGATAATTAAGAGCTGATGCATAGTAAAGATATCCACTAAAGCTAACAGCATAAAGGTTGACTTTTCAAATAATTAATATATCTAGTTTTTATAAGGTCTGGAACAGTCTTCCAAACTGCATCATATATAAATCCAGGAAACACATTTCATGTGAGAGAGTCAACTCTAGTCAGCAATTAGCTAGATAATTATGCTTCATTAGAAAATGAAATAGGTTATTATTCAAGGATATTGAGGTGATCTCCCACTGTCGATGGAAAGGGCATAGGCTGTTCAAAGTCAGAGTTTTTTTCCAACTTGTGGCTAGCACACTGTGATGGGCAGCTCTTTCTATGGCTGACATTACTCACTTGTGGCCAGTGCTGCTCTTAATAAGTTAGACACAAACACTCCGTTTCCTTCTTATTTATTTTGTTACTCTACTGATGATAAGGTGGAGGATTCTGTTTTTCCTGAAAGTCCTGAGAATTTTCACCAAAGAAGAAAACTGTGTGTTCACTTCATATTTTGCTTAGCTAAAATCTCAGAGGAACCTCTGTATCAAACCGTCTCACTTAGGCAAATGCGGGGATCAGAGTTAGAGTTAGAGGCAGCCATCTTTGGTAACATCTAATGATGCCTCAGGAAATGGTATGTAGATCTGCAAGGGTGACTTTAGCACTCTAGATCCTTTTTTTCTTGCAATTCCCCAAATCTTTCACTATTGATTGTGTTATTGGTTGTGTTAATGAGTGCTGGCGGGAGTTTCAGGCTGGTTTATGCAGAGGAATGTCATTTGGGGTTACAATGGTATCTACCAAACCAAACCAAACCTCACCTGGAATTTCTGGATTTAACTACATGGGAAGTTATCTGGTAGAAAAGGTAGAATATATTTTATTATAATATTAGCCAGCCTTTTATACCACATATAGGGATAAACTGTTTCACCTGAAGACAATCAGAAACAGCTCCCTGGGGTCCTGAATGCTTTTTGTTGGCAGCAAAATGGCTGAGGTCATGAGAAATTTCACTGCTTGTTCTCTGGAACAGGACATCTTTGTAGGGGGATGAATGGGAAAACAAAATACTCTGCTCAGAAATGGAATGGAGTCAGATGATTACATTATACAGACTGATGATACCAGATGCAGTAATGAGTTTCCAATTACCACCTTCTCATTAAAAAAAAATGACAAGCATCAATGATCAAATATCAATACATTTAGACAAAACAGCAGCAGACTATTTTAAATGGGTATTATTTGGACATATCAAACCATTCAACCTTTTCAGAGCAGGATCTTATCTTGCCTAGTCTTGACAAATATTCATACATCCCCTCTACTGCTTCTCTGGTAGTATGCTTGTTTTTGTATGTGTGTGTCAGTCATCCTTTCATTCAGCTTAGCCACGCTACCAACTCTGACACAGCCTGTGCCTACACAAACCACAGCTAACAAGTGAAGCTTATCAAACTCTGGTCTTTCTCTGTACTACTTCTTTTTGTTAAAAAAAAGAAGAAGCAAGCTCAGACTTTGTCCTCTTCTTCAAACCAAACTTAATGCTTTGAAGTTCATCATTCTCCAGGGTTCTAGTATCAGATTTCACACACCACCATCACCAGGCTTTATCACCTCCTTTCTTTGTGTTCAAAACTGTGCTGAAGATGGCAGAAAGGAAGCTTGGATGAGACAAATCAGAACACATTCCAAGACATTATTAATGAAGTGCAGTGGAAAAAAGTTTACTTTCCCTTACACTGTTCCAAAAGATGCCCTTGAGTGATTTTCTCTGAAAAAGGAAATTCATATGGTGGCATTTAAATGAATTAAAATAGGAGAATTGTTTTACATTTTACTGGAACTGTGATAAGACTATGTTCTTGGTTCCAAAGTATTGTTAAAATGTAAAATGGATTGTCATAAGAGAACTGTTTCAAAATCTTATAGGGACTGGAAGAAGATTGACTTTTTAATATGGTCTATAACGTAAGGGTTTGACAAGCCATTTCTGTGTCTACACTGCTTCTGAGTTTTGTTTCCTTTCTTCTTTATTTCTCTTCCCCTTTATTTAAGTCCTGCTTCTGTATAATCCTTATCTACCCAACAGCTTCTTTGTTTTAATGCCAAAGGAAATTTCAGAAATATCATCCAAATTAGATGAGTTGTCATATGAGATTAGGACTGCCAGTTGAGGATCAACCCAGGCCCTGTAGTTTCCAGGCCAAAACTTGAGACCTAGGGAAAGCCCATTGTCATGTTATTAAGCCTTATGCATTTCCTACCAACTACAACTGCTCACAGCTTGCTATTCAATCAAACACACACACACATACACACACACTCCTATTTGGAAGTTAAGACAGAAATCTTAGCTGAAGATCAAAGCAAATTGAGAGATTATTCCTTTTCACAGTTACCAAGAGATACAGGATAAGGAACTTTTAATCTAGCTTAGTTGTTTGTAGTCAGAAGGTGGATGCAGAACAAAGTGGAGGATGAACCCTGGTGATACAATGACTGGGAGGGAAGAAGGAAGCTCATTAAGTAAACAGACTCTCTTCCTCACCCCCAGTCTTTGCAACTTGCAGGGACAAATTAATTAACCCTTGCACATTTCAGCAAGCTGCTGCCTTTGTCTCTGGCCCTGGCCTTGGGAAGGCGGGGAGACAACTGAAGAGAAGAGAAGAGAAGAGTTTTGGAGTTCTAGTTACTTCCAGTGACCATCTTGAGAAAGAACGAGTAGGAACAAAGGGAGCACCTCACCAATCAGCAGCCAATACACAGCAGAATGTGCAACCACATGGCAGAGAGGCCACACCTTCAGCAATGAGAGGAGACTTTGCTCACTCAAAAGGAAAAAAAGTTCCATTTTAAATACAAGCCTCTCAAGCCTGTGGTGAAGAATGCAAGGGATGGGAGGAGGAAAGTGAAGAGGGGGCAAGCATGTGTTTTGTGAATAATCAAATTCATAAAGGTCAAACCCATGAATATGGAGGGAAGACTTTAGCCCTCACCTGGAACTGAGTCTATGAAAACTGGGGACTTTGCAACCTAATCTCCCACCTGTAGATAATTTAAAAACTGGTGACTCAGAGCCAGGCTGGCCAACCTGGCAGCTGTATATGGGGTACACTATCCAATTGAAATCACTTATTATTATTTTTTTTTATGTGTATGTGCCCTCAAGTAACCTGTCAACCTCATGGCAATGAATACCCAGAGGTGGTTTTGCTAGTTGCTTCCTCAGAAATATAGCTCACAGCACCCGGTATTCATTGGTGATCCCCCATTCAAGTAGTAACCAGAGCCGACTGCTTAGCTTCTAGTGCCAGTAGGGTATTTAGGCCAATAGGATATTTAGGCTGATATTTATGTTTATACAATGGGTTATCTAGGGTGATACTTATGTTTATAGCAATCCAATCCATGATGTTTCCCATGAAGTATACCAAGGATGAGCAAAGGCAGGAATAGCATAGGCTGTCTTTCCTCATAGAAGGACTACTCTGATCGTACACTTCTGTATCTAGTACTGTTAATAATTGGTACAGTCATCTCTCTAGATAGATAGATAGATAGATAGATAGATAGATAGATAGATAGATATGTCTGTGTGTGTCTGTATCTATATCTATATATAAAAGTATAGCTGAAATCCACAAAAAGTGTGGGATCCTGATTTCATGTGAAAAGGGCTCCAAACATGGTTCAGAGGGCTACAGTATGGAATAGCTGCTGACAGCTGAGATGCATCAAACAGTGACCTCTGAAAATCAAGGAAATGTGTGGCAAGCATGTAGAAGACAAAGAAGCAGCAACTGTGTCTTTAGTATTTAGTACACAAACCAGCAAGTCAATAGCAGCATCTCATTTCCTAAAATAGGTCATATCATTTCGGCACCACAGAGACATACAATCTGATAAGTGGGTGAAGAAGCTTCCCTGATTGGCAATCTCTGACATTTGAAGTGAGCAGCAGGGCAGGAAACTGTGTAAGTCTTTCTGAGAAAATGTACTGTGTGAAGAACAAGACCTTATAAGAAATGTGGATAGGGGCATAGCTGCCAGAGATATCTGAAGCAAAGATCATGACTCAGGGCTACTATCGAGTCTAGGAAATGAGGGAGAAATGTCAGTGAAAATAAGAGGGGAAAAACATTTGCAGAGGGGAGGGGGATAAAGAAGGAGACACAACGGCCCTCACTGCAGTACACTGTGATCCCAAGTTGTCCCGTCACAATCCCAGCAATGCCACTGCCAGGATGGGATTGCAATCTGAATGCTCTCCACTGCACTGGTCGGCTTCTGGTGGATGGGTAGTGTTCAAGACATGCTCCTTCCTTCCACAGTACAAGCCTCTTCATGTGTGCTATATTGAGGAAGGAAACACTTAATAGTGCTTCTGTCCTCCCTGCCTGCCCACAGCCAGTGAGAGTGAGCCTCTCTAGGCCTGCTACATGGAAAAGGGTGTAAACAGAAAGGGTGAGCAGGTTTAAAAAGTCTTATCTCTGGTTCTTGGATGTGACATACAATGGCATGCAGCACCTCTTCTGTAGCTAACTGTTTCATTTATTTATTCAATCTATATCCTGAATTTTGCCTAGCATGGAAACCACAGAAGTTCCTTTCCAGCTCTCGCCGAAAATGGTGTCCCCATGTTAGTGGAAACCAATTGTTAGGAGATGGAAATCTAGGCACATCCATGTTTTAACATAGAAATGCTCTCCTATATGAAGCTATGGTCAGAGCCAGGCAGATACACACACACAAACACAGTAATTATAGGATAGCAGTGGTACCCAGCTTTGCATTGGTTCAAAACCTCTTAAGCCACCCTCATTTTCATTCTCTTCTCTCTCACACCTGCTCTTTTCTTGCTAGTCTTTGTCTTCCTCTACTAATTCACACTGTGCCAGCTTCACTAGGATTAGACACCCTACTGTTGGTGTCTTTTCTCTTTTTGTTGTTTTGTGCCTTCAAACCATCTCCAACTCTATCCTAGTGTTTTCTTGGCAAAAATTCAGAGGTTTGCTATTGCCTTCATTTGAGGCTGAGATAATGTGACTTTTCAAGGTCACCCAGTGGGTTTCCATTGTTGAGCAGGGATTCAAAACCTGGTTTTCTGGAATGCTAGTCCAGTACTCAGGGACTTTCCACACTGCACTGTTATAGTGCTCTTATTCTATTTTCAACATCATATGGAATCCTGGGGATTGTAGTTTAGAGAGGGACATTTAGAATTCTCAGCCAGAGAGCTCCTTGGTCTCAATAAAGCAAAACCCCAAAAACAAACCCCAGAAATCCATAGGATGTTGCAAGTGGAACAATAGCACTGTAGCCTTTTCTGCACCGGGCGAAGGAATCGCCCCACACTGCTACTCACTGGACCTTTCAGCTCCCCAGTTCGGTCCACGGAGCTCTGGAGCAGTGCACTACCCTGGCATCCCAAATGGCAACTTCCGGTTAGTTGACAGTCTCGACCAACCGCTGAAGCTCACCAGCCTAAAGCTCTCCCCCAGACAGATCACAGGCTCGCATTGGTGCAAGCCTGCGAATCTGCATAAGGGGGCAGGCTCGCAGTGGTGCGCTGTGTGCTTTTGAAAGACTGAAAGAAACAGGTCTTTCAAATGTACGCTGGAGGACCACTTGGGGTCGTTCTGGACCAGACTGAGGTACGGATCTACCTTAAATTGGTCTGACCCAATCCAGTCCGAGGTGTAGACGTCGTCCTTGGAGGACAGACTGCACCGTTTCAAAAACCCCATGTGGAAAAGACCTGTAACAGCGTAGTGCAGAAAGGCCCTCAGATCATTATACCAAGATGGTTCTTCCTTTTTCTTACCCACTGCCTTTTACCTTCATCCAAAATGTGGTACTGCTAAGGTCTAGATCATTCTAACCCTTGGAGGAAAGACTACTTTCCCCATCCCTTTCCTTCACCTTCTTAAAAAAGGAGGTCCCCAATACTAAAAGGTGTAACATATAAATGAGTTCCCCACAATATGTAAGTCTGCTGTTCAAAGTTTTCCCCCAGGAAATACACTGCAAGATCAGATATGTTCCAACACAATCTAGTCCTGATGAAGGATTAGAAAATCACAGTTTGCAACCTGTAATTGGACCTCTCCCTTGCTCTCTTGAGTAAAATTCCCAACTGGAGACTTCAAACTTCAGATGATGACATGATTGAGAGAGAGAGAACAGCATCAGTGAATAACAGCAGCAGTAACAACACATTCCTCTTACCTGCCCTGCAAGGAGCATAACATTCGTCAGATAACATGGAAACTTGACATTAACCACATCTCTGAAGTGACTAATACAACCTTATAGTTAACAAAGGTGCTAACACTTTATAGCAAAGCAGGTACTGCATGGTGTGTAGACCTGACCTGTTATATCAAAAAAATAAGATCCATATCAGAGAGAAAAGATATAGCTGGTAAAACATGTTGGCATTGACCTGGGCATGACTGGAATAAAATGAGAATGGAACAGCAAAGTTAATTACTGAGGCCATAAAAACAATTGGTGGTGTTGTGTGTTATATTAGTGTGCCCTCCGTATACGCAGGACTTCCATTCCAGGAACCTTAGTATAAAAGAAAACAAAACAAAATGTGAATACTTTATCCCATTATCATCAATGAGCACAATATGCATGCTCCTACACTAGTGCAGGTGTGTGCCTGGCATGTCCATTGATGACAATGGAACATAAGGCTTCATGTGACCTCACACTTGTGTATGTAGACATTGTGGCAGCATAGGGCGCACTGTACATTGCATTCTTAACATATTTGCTTATGCAAACATTGTTTGGTTTTAACAAATAACTTTGCATTTCCTTACCACATATCCTGGGCATCATTAACATTAATTAGACAGAGCTGTGATAAATCATTAGACAAGTTTTGCTTCTCAATACAACTGAGAAGCCTTTGCTGAACTGAATGAGAATTCTGTGCTGGTATATGACATTAATGCTCTGAAACAAATGAGGCAGCATATTTGCTAAGGAGCCATAAGAGTGTTTGATGACAATACTTACTAACAGTTACAAATTAGTATCTTGTAACTATGTCTGCATTGAAAATTAAATGCCATTGCCTGTAGCAGCCTCCTTCACCTTGCTGTATGAGAGAGCCTTGCTTACTGAGAGAGTTTCAGAAGCAAAGTTGATAATCAGCAGCAGATACATTCCACACGAATGAAACAATTTTAGATAGCATTTGGGGACTGATTGTTGGGAGTAATTACAGTAAGATACCTTTACCACAAACTTTCTGTTTGCTACAATGTATGACAGGATAGGGTGAGCAAAGAGGGAAATTTTATATGGGACTGCCCTACAAGGTAAAGGGATTGGGGTTGTGTTTCAGTCTTTCAAGTGTTTTCCCTCTTCCTCCTTCTTTTACCATATTCCTATTCTGTAAAAATGGAAAGTAATTTTGGTGGATCTAGGTTTTTTGGGGGCAGGGTGGGGTACGGGTGAAATTATGGATGTTATATCTCTTCAGACATGGTTTAATATGTATAGATCACTTTGTTTCAGATTTCTGTACACATGCCAGGTTTGTGGTATGTTTTATATACAATGCATGATGGACTCAAGACTGCAAATTGTTTCATATTCCAAATATTGAGGGGCTCCCCCCTTTTTCAGACTTTCTTTTATCCATAAATTGCTTCCACTGCCATCACTTTACACTCCACAGAACCCTTAGAAAGATACAAACCATTAAAAGGATAGGAGAAATTCCACCGTCTTTGAGAAGCAGTTATCTTTCCATAGAAAAAAACTTTGGACCATCTGAAGAAGGCACACCACTGCACACCTCACAAAACCATATACAAAATAAATTCCATCCATCCACCCCCCATTCACCTACCACCAAGTTCAGAGGAGGGAAAATGGATCATAAGATATATGAAGAAAAAAGCATATGAAGAAAGGTTGCAGGAGCTGGGCTTGTTCAGCTTGGTGAAAAGAAGACAGAGACACCCCAGATATGATGGCTATCACATAAAAGAGAGGGCAGGCCTGTTCTATGCTGCCATAACCAAATATAATGGTTTTAAGTTACTGGGGATTAGATTTTGATTGAACATTAGAAGGAACTTCTTGACAGTAAGACCATCTTGGCAATGGAACCAATTGCCTAGAAAGGTGGTGGAGTCTTCTATGGGCATCTTCAAAAGGAAGCTGGACAGTTACCAGCTGGGCATGCTTTAGTTGAAGAACTTGCATTGAGCAGGAGTAGGACCATTTCTGCCCTACACTGTTATAGTGCTATTATTCCACTTTCAACATCCTGCGGAATTATGGAGTTATAGTTTACTGAGGCCAAAGAGCTCTCCGGCTGAGAATTCTAGATGCCCCTCCCTAAACTGCAAACTCCAGGATTCCATACAATGTTGAAAGTAGAATAATAGCACTACAACAGTGTAGGGTCGAAATGGCCTAGGACTTAATGGCCTGTGAGGGTCCTTCCAGTTTTATGATTCTGTGCCTTTCTTATGAAGTTCCCAAAGATATCAGGGGCCCTTACATACTAGACAATCGTAGCACTATGATATGACCTTCAGTATTTCACAGGTGACAACGAGACACAAATGGCCAAGCAGGTTTCAAAGTTTGGTCAAAAGTGTGTGTCCAAACAACAGTTGCTTTTGCACTTTCAACTCAGTTTGCAGCAATTGAAGTAAACTGAAACTGAAGAAGGAAAGTGGGAGGAAGGGAGAGAACCTGGGACAGAGAATTAACCAGGAAAGTCCCTGTGAAATTGGGGCAGTTGGGGTTTGATATGATTACACTTTAACTCCTTGGCAACATGCTGCAGAATTTTGGGGTAGGGAATTTGAGGTGGCACTATAGCTCTCTGGCTGAGAATTTTAAATACTACCCTCTACATTGAATATCCCAGAACTATATACAACGACGCACAGCCATGAAAGTAGTCTCATAGCACTATAATTCATAGTTCTTATAAATCTAGAGGAAGCAAGCTGTTTTGAGCAGCACTTCTATGTTTCTTACAATATTGAGCGTTTGAAAAGTTACACACACTGAGAAAGTTACTTTTGAACTACAAATCTAAGAAAGTCTCAGCCAGCATATGTGGCCATGCTGACTAGGAAATTTTGCATTTGTAATTCAAAACTTTTTTTCTTTTAAAAAAGCATGTATTTAATATATGAAACAACATATAGTGGATTAACAAGACAAACAGTAAATAAACAAAGAAACTTTGCTATCTATGGCAAACTACAAATACACTAAAAGAGGACCAACAATGCATATAAATGACTTCTACCTCGCCAGCTTTTGGTTCTAAGATAATCTACAAAATATATTTCTTCTTGTGTGTCTGTCACTATCAAACTACTGCCTAGTATTTAAAAACTACAAGCTTAACCTTCAAAACTAATAATTGACTTTCCCCCACAACAGTTTCTTAGATATACAATCAATTTGTCCCAATCATTTTTAAATTTAACTAAAAATGCTTCCTTAATTAAAAATACTTAATTTATCAGTTTCTGCCAAACCCAGCATCTTCAACAGCTAGACTTCATGCAAAGGAATAGCCACACTTTTCCATTTCTGTGCATATTGCACTCTTGTCGCCATGATCGTGTAGTGAAAGATTCTTCCCACATTCTTTTCAGTCTGTTAATCAGTCAGACCCCGTTAAAAAAAAAGTTTGAGTTGAAAAGTAATTCAAAACTTTCTGAGCTCTTTAATGTTATATTTCAAAAGTAATTTCTTAAAAAGATATAGTTCAAAGACCCCTTGATCACTGTTTACAGTTTTTTTAAAAAAACATTTTTTCTCTTCTTCATTTCTCAGAAATAACCAAAATGATTAAATATGAAAACAATCTAAATGTTTTTTGTTCAGCAATATGGCACAAGCCTTCACTTGAACCATGAGGTATTTCTTCACAATTATAATGTAGAAGTGAATGCATTTTTTCCTAATTTATAATGGTATTGTGGCTATATCTTTGCCAGCAGGAAAGCAATTAGTTAACAAGTAAATCACTGTAAGCGTGGTGTAGTGGTTTGAGCATTGGACAATGCCTTGGAGACTAGAGTTGGATTTCCCACTTGGATGTGGAAACCTACTGGGTGACCTTGGGTGGCTTATATATTCCCAGCTCCAGAAAATTCTGTGATAGGGTTTCCTTAGGGTTGCGCCAAGTCAGAAATGACTTGAAGGCACACAACAGCAACAAGTCATTCTAAGTACTTGCTGATATTCACTAGTTTAGACCTTGGTGTCTCTTTCAGAGTTGGGAATGTGTGGACCTTCAAATATTGTCAGACTACAGTTGTCATCAGCCTCTGCTGGCATGGAATCATGGATGATGAAGGATACATCCCATCATAATTCAGAGTGCCACAGATTTGCTCTCCTTGCTTTAGAATACCTAGTTCAACATTGGAATGGAGAAGAGGCCAATCTACAAAGTTCATACCTTGTGCTTGTAAATGTTTCATTTATATTTAAATGAGCGTATAGCCCAATAAAACATGAGAAGTAATTACAAATTGATTAACAGCGTATTAATAACCTAAGGGAACTCACTTTTGTTTGGACAACTGTGAGTAAATCTTTGCCTGAACGCACACACTTTACTGGTTGTAGAATGTGGAACACTTCTAATGAAATTACACATTCAAGGAAAGAGAGAGAGAGAGAGACATTGCGTCAAAGTAATGCAAAGTAAATCTACAGGGATGCACTGTGCGATCAGTCCATTGACTCAGACACGCTGTTGCTAGGTGCTTTGATATCAGCCAGAGTTATGCTGAGAAAATTAATTAGAGAAAATCATTACTGAAGACATAATGTCACTGATCTTCATTACCCATCATCCAAAAAAGGGACACACTTAATTTGATAAATTTTACCATTAATATGGAAACATAGATGCATGTTTGCATTATAATGATGAATTTCAGCAGAAACTGTCAGCTTCTTGAAAAATAGTCATTACAGTCTGGAAATGTGAGGCATTAGGGATATCACTGTTACCTAAATTAAGTTGATTTGCAAAGGAAAGACAACAAGCTCGTTTCCCACCTTTCGCTCTACTCTTACAATAATTCCTGATGAGGATATTTTCTATATACATATTTTAATGATGTCTTAGTTCTTCTTCTTTCTCTGCCTCTCTCCCTGATGTGACATCTTTGCTACTTTTTCTAAGTTCTTTCTTTGTGTGTCTGATAACCCATGGCAAGTAGGATTGGGAACAATCTGTATGCTCTCTGATGTATATTGAAAAAAGAAAGGTATATGTGAGGCAACATGAATGTGAATTTATAAAGCTGTAAGTAAGAACTCTACACCAGCCTTCCCCAACCTGGTACTCTCCAGATGTTTGGGACTATAATGTACATGTTCCTTCACCATTTGCCACGTTAGATGGGATTTATGGGGATTGCTGTTAAAAACTTCTGAAAACCACTAGATCAGTAAAAACTGCTGCATATATGGAATACATTTTTTGCACATTCGTTTTCAATGAGCAATAAGGCAATTCCAATCAGGCAGTGTTGGAATATAACTCATTGGGTTCAAAATCAGGGCCATGCCATCTTGTGAAAAGTAGATTTTACACTATTGAATGAAACAGATGCTTATTTCCTGAATGTTAATTATTGGTGCCCATATCTTACCCTTTTCCGTATGGCTGGGGGTTTGAGTGTTAAAACTAGCCATCTGGCACATCACATGAGCTCATTTTCCTAAGTAAGATGTTAAGATTTAGTGTCAATAAGTTAAGTGGTATAAGAAAAAAAACATCCTTTTAAGTAGCCAAAGGCAATACATTTCCTGTGATAAGTAAAGTCGGCAACACCCATGGCTAGCAGGATCAATGGATTTGCAAGGAACAAGCAGGAAGTAGAAGAATTAGTATTCTGCCATTCCTATCTTCCTATCATCATCATCATCATCATCATCATCATCATCATCTTTGTTTATACCTCATCATTTCCTTTAAACTGGAACTTAAGGCAGTTTACAAATTAAAACTATCGTGATATAGTTAAAAATGTAGAAATGTTTAACGCTAACATTCAGAGTGTTGACTTTAAAACAGAGACCTTTTCTGCAGCTTACCTTCTTGTGGTGATATCTGGTGGGGATCTTGGCAGCAGCTCTGCCAGGAAGAGAGTGCTATGGCAGTGCTCCCCTCCACATCAACTGGTTTCCTGCAGAAGGGAGTGCGATGGACACACTGCTTCCTTCTACAGTGCAGCCAGGTACTTTCTGAGGCTGCACTGGGGCAGGAAACACGACTGTCACACTTCCTGACCTTCCGCAGAACAGGTAAATGCAGGATGATGGCATGATCATGGGTCATTGATGGGGAAAACTGCGATGGAACCACAATGACATTATGTGGAAATGTCCTTTTCCTATCCCCATGGTGGGAAGGCAGGTTGCTGCAGAAAGGGCCTCAGTCAAACTACTGATAATCTTAAAACAATTTAAAACACACACTTACAATTGTAAAACAGCACAAGTTAAAGTGCTATCGTACCCTCTTAAAGACCCAGAAATCTGTAGTGATTTGAACATTGGGCTATGACTTTGGAGATCAGAGCCCTTTCCGCACCGGGGTAATAAAACGGTGCAGAGTGACCTCCGACATAGATCGTCTGCACCATGGAGTGGATTGGGGCGGACTACTTTAGCATAGTTCCGTACCTCAATCTGCTCCGAAGTGACCGGAAGTGGTGGCGCTCCGTGTTTTTTAAAAACTTCTTTTCAGAGGTTTTTAGAAAGCATGGAGTGTGCAGCCTCAGTGCAGCTCTGTCGCTGCACTCCGGTGCAGATTTGCAGGCATGCACTAGTAGCTCTGCCGGGGGCGGGCTTCCGGCTGGCGAGCTTCTCTGGTTGGTGGAGAGCCTCCGCCAGCCAGAAGCCGCCATTTTTGACACCGCAGGAGTGTGGAGCAGCGAACTCGTGCTGCTCCGCATGGGGATGGACTTACCAGGCTGCCGGTAAGCTCTGTTTCAGCACGTTTCCCCCGTTTCTCCCTCCAGATGTGGAAAGGGCCAGAGTTAGAATCCCTGCTTGGCCATGGAAACCTACTTGGTGAACGTCGGTATTTCATACTCCCTCAGCTATGGAGGAGTATAATTGCAAAACCCCTCTGAACAAATCTTGCAGAGAAAACCCCATGATATGTTGGCTTTATTGTCACCATAATTTGTAAGTGAAGACACAACAACAACAACAACAACAAACCCTCTTCAGAGTGCTTAAAATCTTAAGTTCTATAAGCATGTGAGAATGACAAAGTCTTTGCTTGACAATGAAAGGATAGCAAGGAAGGGGTCATTCTAGCTCCCTTGGAAGAGAATTCCAGAGTCAAAGGGCAGCCAACAAGAATACATTATGTCCCCACCAAATGTATCTGTGATGGTATGGGACTGAACGGATAGTCTGCCCTGAAGGTCTCAAGGCTTAGGGAAATGAAGGAAAATGTGGTCTGTCAGGTAGCCTGGACTTCACTTTGTTATAAGAGGACTTTTTGGACTGGTAATGTGGTGTTTATAGTGAATATGTATGGTAGCAAGCAGATTTATACACAGTTCCAAACCCAACTTGTGTGCAGTCATCTGCAGACCTGGAGAGAACCTTGTATAAGTTTAGGAATAAATTTCATAACATCAGACTATTTTCATGTGATCATGAACCCTCAAAAATCAATTATAAATGTAGACCAACCTTTCCAAACCTTGCGTTGAAATAGAACTCTAATTATTCCCTGAAAAATGGTCAGTGACATACTAACTTGAAATAATAGGAGCAGTAGGTAGGCACTACACTGGTAGACACTACATTGTAGAGAGGATGAAGATCTACTCTAATCTTAAATTTATTTGTCATGTGCACAGGCAGCATTCATGATCTCACTTTCTTTACATACATCTGTTACCCTGATTTCTGGGGTCTCTTGGGGGACACCTCAATGTACCCCATGTGATGGGGAATGGAAACTAGCCAGAGCACAAGCAATAGCAATGCGAGAGGCAGGGTAACCTAGCGGGGTCTTTTTACCCTGTGTTTACAGGGTCAGGCCAAGCCAAAAACCAAACAAAAATGTCCAATAAATAATTTTATTGAATGAAAGTCTCACGCAGCAACGCAATCACTCACACACTCACTCAAGATCTATTAAGAAGCGAAAGAGAGGAAACTGCATAGGGGAATATTGAAGAGGTGTAGCTGGGGTGATATTATACCTTTGTCCTGAAGTCCTTGGTCTGGGAAAACAACAGAGAAGTGGGGCTCAGCACAGAGACGGATGGAGCAATGGTCTGCTGGGATGACCAGGGGTGATCCAAAGAACTGCTCAAAAACTGGGACTATTTGTAGGGGAAAAGGTACTCGGAGAGCTAATCCTTTCCTGGGGAGAACAATGAGTGTTGGAGCAATAATGAAGCTCCACCATGGCAATTTCCTTTGTGTGATGAGATTGCAAGGTGTTGCCAAAGTCTAAGGATCTTCAGCTGTGTTTTGTGGTGTGACTTCTGGTTCTCGCCTGATGGAATATTTGCTCAACTTGGGGCAGACATGCTAATGCCCTCAAGTTGGCTTCTCAGGGGCTGAGGACCCTTTGTTTATTGTGGTTTTGCATAGCTTGAGGTCTCCTGGGGCTACGTGACTGGGGATTTTACTGGCCTGACCTGGTTTTTGATCTTTGACCATTGCTTCCTGCATGCCCCTTTGGGGGACCTCTCTGGCACTCAGAATCATATTTTAATATTAAAATTGTAGACCCCAGGATAGGATTTCTCCAGTGGAGTAACATATCCCTTGCATTATCTCAGTAAGATTAATGTTGCAAATCTAAGCTTGGCCAATTTTTTTTCAAGATGGGAATTCAGACCAATTGAATATTGTGATTTAAAATTTTGCAAAGTTAACCACTTCTTTTTAAAAAAAACAATGTTTCTTGTTCCTTGCATCCACCCATTGTAATTAGATTAACAAGACACATGCTGCATGTGGGGTCCGTGGAAGCAAGGCTATTTATTTCCAGCTAATACTCTCAATGGGAACAACAACTTTGTCTCTCCTAATGTGTCCTTTTCAGTATCAGTGCATCTCTTTGTCATCTTCATATTACATTATAGATGCAACGTGTGATAGCACAATAGGATAAAAAATGAATTTAATATCATTACTTCCAGGGTGACTGACATAACGGTGTTTCTAAAACTGCCCTAATTTCCAATTATTTGTGAATGAAGTTCCAGGCTTTGATTTATGAAGCTCTTTTTTCACTTAGATGGCTGCTGTTTTAGAGCAGATGCAGGCTAAGATACAACTAAGAGCTAAAACAGAAGAGGGCCTGCTCCAATCTGTTGATATGTGTAATATTTCACAGTCTGTAATATTTCATATTATAAGCAAGTGATTGAACTGAAGAATGTGAAGAGAAAAGCTTGGCAAACCTGAGTAGAGCCAACCAATCATAACTTTTGGAATGCTGTGATGAGGATATGGGGAAAAGAATATAAAGTCAGAGGGTTGTTGGTGGGACATTCAGATAGGGCAAGAGGGAGGGAGGGTTTTGATTTGATGAGAGTTGAGAGTATGGAAACAGTTCGTGGGAGAAGGCTAGTTTGTATCAGCTGAACTGCTACATTATATTATGCTTAAAGCTGCTATGATGCTAGATGTTCAACTTGTATATTATTATATAAACCATTATTGTTGTGTTGTTTATCTCTGTGACTGGATGTTTTATTTAAGTATTAATGAGGACATTTGATCTTGTGTTATCAAAATGCACCCACCGATTAACATGTCTGACCATCAAAAATCACCTTGAAGCCCAAGAACCAAAACCAGGTAGGGAAGTTTAAAGACAGAAGGGCAAGATTCATGATAGGAGCCCATTGTTTCAAGCTACAGAGAGATTCCATTACAGAGCAGGGATCACAGAAGGCCATTACAGTATAGTGTTTAGAACACTGGACTGGGATTTTCAGAGTTCCAAGTTCAAGTCATCATTCTGCCATGAAACTCCCTGGATGACTTCATTGGATTCCATATTATAACATAGTGTTTTTTAACATGAGCCCTTTGCTTCTATTTTGTATGAGATGTTTAAACTTTCTGGAAAAAAAACTAATGCTGCTTCTGAACTGATTCCAAACTCTTCACTGCTTGAATACAATGCCCAACAGCATGCCCAACATGAGTGAATATATGCTATATATATATTTCAACTCTCCAGTGCTTTGTTTTGATCTACAAGGGAACGGAACAAAGATGAACTTTTCCTCTGCTGTATCTACAATGTCTTTGTGGCTGCTGAGAGCAGCTTCATTTTGTACCTCCTATCACCACCTTAAGGGGCATGGATTTTCCATCAGCTGGGAATCTGTTCGAACTACGAAAGTTTGAATCTCACACTACAGTGATGTATGTCACAGTTCAAACACACCTCAGGAAAATACTCACAGGGAAATATATCAAAGTGGAATATCCTACTTGAGAACAATGAGATACATATCTTTAATAGTTTACAGGAGAAAATCCATGTAAAATATGTTACCTTTGATCTTCCATCATTTATGATTTTTGAAGGCCCTGCATTCATTCTACTCATAAGGGCAATCATTGTCTTTTGCCGACTTCTGGCTATACCCTCCCCTGAAGACAACAGTTCCAAAATTTCTAGTGCTGTGATTCAGTATAAGAGCTAGTAATTTATACATATATCCAGCCTCTTACTTTGTCTGCAAAACCTCAGGATTTATAGAAATTTATGTGGGCAAACAACATATCTATTTCATCAACTTCAAGAGCAAATATTTAAATAGGCTAGTCCTCATTTTTTAACTGGAGGATTAAAGCCAAAAGAATGCAAACTTGCTTGAGTTTACCTAGTATGGTTGTGGGTGATATGAGATCTGAACCAGAGGTTTTTTTCCCCCCATAGCTGGGATTTCTTGTACTGTTGCTGTTTAAAAATCATCAATATAGCAATGCAGATGGATCTGGATTGGAATATGGTGGTGAGACCAGGGTTCAAGTTCCTGCTGAGATATACTTTCTTAGCCTTAGTGGAAGGCAATGTCAAATCTCTTTTGACTAAATCTTACTCAGAAAACCCCAACTGTGTCACCAAAGGATAAAGTGAATTTGAAGACACATAACAACTACTACTGGAACAACAAAAGCTACTACAAATAGTGGAGATAAAGATGGGGAAGGGGGACATCATTTTCCTGAAATGTCTTCCTGGTTGATTCCTCTTACCTCAAAGCTTCTGTTTGTGACATAGAAGTTCAACATGTATAATCATAGCAGTGGAGAAGTCCTTATAAGCCCTCCATACTCTTGTTGACTTGTTAGTATTGTTAAAAAGGAAGGGAATGTCCCTATCAAATACCAAAAGAAGGCATGAGAGGTATCACAGGGCAAGACTGATTGATTTGTCACTTCTGCATACTGCAGCTACATAATCCCGCTATGATCCATTAGTTTAGTGTGTGAGTGGCTGTAGATGCACAGTGAGATACATAAAGCTCCTCCCCAAAAGGTGGCAAGACATGCCTCCAAGATATTAGGGGTGTGACTAATTTTGCTTTCAACTTTCTATATATTGACAGGTGTGTTTAATTTTTCCAAGGCTTGGAGAAAGTAAGAAGGAAGACTCTCTCTGTCTCATCATAGAAGAACCTGGGATCATCCAATGTTGATAATTGATAGGAGTTTCAGAACAGGACAAAAGAGGTCATTGTTAAATTTATTCAGTCTCCATGCCTTCTTCTCTACAATGGTGATAACTATATTTAAGCAACCCTTGGTTTAATAGAATTAACTATAATCACTTAACTAACAACTCAATGAAGATTTCATTATTTACTTAATTAAATAACTGAAAATAGAATTTTCCCATTAGATGAAAAAAATCCTTTTCTTTCCCCTCCATATACATGTTTATTTATTTGTTGGAGGATGTTAGTCCATGCAACTGTAAATATTTGTGTTTCTACCCTGGCTGTCATGAGGAATGGTTTGTGTAGGACTTGGAAATTTTTAGCCAATACAGTGGATGAGAATTTAACATTGCTTGCCAGCATTACTGTCATTAGACAAAAATAGAAATTTTATAGTGTTTTACATTTTAGAAGTTTTCCCAAACAATCAATTAGATATTGCTATCATAGTTACTATGGCCCTTTCTACACCCTACCTTATATTGTTGTCCTCTAGTGGCAATTCTGGCAGCGGTTCTCCTGCAAAGGGAGTGTGATGGGAGTGCTCCCCTCCACACTGGTTGACTCCCTGCCAAAGGAAGCTTAATGGACATGCCTCTTCCTTCTGCAGTACAGCTGGGCATTTTCCTAGGTTGCACTAGGGCAGGAAGTGCCTCCATCATGTTTCTGGCACTTCTGCAGGCCACGTAAGTGCAGGATGGTCATGAAATCATTGGTTAATGATGAGGAAAACCTATCGGTGATTTAATCTGCAATCGCGCCGCCAGGTAATGGGGAGGAGGATGGGACTATGACAACATCATGCAGAAGCTTTGTTGCAGTCCGGCTCCTCTCTCATCCTCATGCTGGGATGAGAGTCTCTTGCAGAAAGGGCCTGTATTGTGATTGGTAACAACTATAAGCTCAGTGATCTACTCTTTTCAAAACTATGATATCACAATTTTGAAACATGTAGGTTTTGCTATCTGCAGATTTATTCATTTTATTAATATCTCATATCTTACCTTCTGATTACAAATGCTACCCAAGGTGGCTAACAACACTAAAATATAAGATAAATGAATTACATTTCTTCATTTGTGAAGAAAAAGGGAGCCCTAGTGGCGCAGTGGTTAAATGCCAGTACTGCAAGCCACAAGTTTTGAGTTCGGTCCTGCCGGGCTCCAGGTTGACTCAGTCTTTCATCCTTTCACAGGTTAGTAAAATGAGTACCCAGCTTGTTGGGGGCATGTATAGAAATACATGCTATTTGTAAGTTGTTCACCGCCTCGATCCATATGGAGAGGCAAGATACAAATAAATAATAATAAAATGTAATTAAAAAAGTTACCCATTAAAAACTGCTTCATGAAACAGGTCAGCTTAATTGAACTATATTCCAAGATGAACCAGCAGCTGGTGAAACTATTGTACCAGGGTCTGGTGAATCCTGTCAATGGTCTGGCATCAGAATTCTGGGTCAGTTGTCATTTCCAAACATAATATAAAGGCAGAATACTATAGTTATCTAAACAGGATGTAACTAAGTGATGTGCAACCATAACTGGAACTGACATCTTTTGAGACAAGTACTGCTTGTAGACTACCTTTATTCTGTAAAATATACTTGTGGCCATTACTGAAAT